>KN817640.1:0-110149 GCA_000827495.1 Hypholoma sublateritium FD-334 SS-4 | reverse complement strand
ATGGACCTATTACTTACCAATTTTGAAAATGTAAAGAAAGGTTCAATCACATTTGAATATGCCCGCAACAATGTTAGACATTTGCTTTACAAAGATAATGATATTTTATTTCCTATGGGCCAAGAATTTGTTTATATATCTGAGCTCATTGGATATGTATTAGGAAATAATAATCATGGCATTATTAGATATAGCTGTCATGTATGTGCATACTCAAGACCATCATTATATATAAATAATCATACCACACTTGTATTGAGAGAGTATCATGATTCTGGTATTATGAAGATATCACAGATACWTCAAGTCAATACACGAGATGGTACAACTGGTGAGAAATGCCCTAACTGYTATACTGCAGACAATGTTGTAGTGCCCACACATGTGTCTGGAGAACTTCAATCTGTGCCTCACCTGCTAGCAATTGAAATGTTCAATGAAAGGAATATAATTAAGCCAGATGTGGAAATTACAATTAATTATGGTAATACTAAGTGCAAATTGAGGCTATGTGGTATAATATATGGTGGTCAGGAGCACTTTACTTGTAGATACATTGATAAGTCTGGAACAACTTGGTATCATGATGGAATAACAACAGGAAAGCATTTAGTACAAGAGACCACACTGACTTTACTATCTGGCACATCACATCTGAGAACAGCAGCCAATAACACTAAACAGGCCATTATGTGCATGTACAAACGGGTGCAATAATAACATTGGAAAAAAAAACTTTCAAAAAAGACTCGTCGCCATGCCATGCAGTGGCCCACAAAGCAAGTATATGTACACTGTATGCGTTCGGTGGACCATATTATAGGGTACAGGGTACTAGTACTATGTGATACTGAAACGTCCAGTATGGCGGGAGATATTATTCTGTCGGTAGCCTATGGGATCCGGATACTTCCTGAATGTGACCCATATATCGGCCTCTCTGAAGCAGGTTTAGAGGCCATCATAAAATCGGCGACATGGGGAAGCTATATTGTTGATTTCTTTCCTATCCTCAAGTATATTCCGTCCTGGATTCCAGGAATAAAATATAAAAGGGAAGCCAGAAAATGGAGACAGATGTCTACCAAGATGGTCTTGTCACCGTTTGACGTAGTAAAGCAGAGAGCGGTGAGTGTTTTACCCCTGTACATTATATGCAAGGATCTGATCTCAAGTGAACACTCCAGACTAATAAAGTTGAACTTGACTCGTCCATTGCTTCGCGCTTGCTAGATGGCATAGAGGATGTGGACAGAGAATCAACTGATACCCTCAGAGATGCACTGGGAGCTATGTATGAGGGTATGCACGAGTTGTCCGCTAAACAAATTCGAAGCTAAAACATATTGAAACGTGCCTCTTCTTCTAGCTGGAGCAGACACAGCAAGTATTATCTTGGCATGAAAGAATATCCATGACGTGATGTTTATCTGTCCCTTTTTTAGACGGTTTCCGCACTGTCTACATTTTTTCTGGCTATGGTCTTGTATCCTAATGTTCAAAAACGAGGGCGGAAAGAAGTCCTCCGTGCTCTCGGTACCAGTGACCGTTTACCTACGTTTTCAGACGACAAGTCGATTCCATATATCGATGCAATAATTAAAGAGGTCCTTAGGTGGCGGCCTGTTACACCTATGGGTACGTGATTGGAATAATAGTTTGATTGTCACTAAAATTCAGCCAATGACCAGCTTTGCCACACCGCCTCATTACAGACGATGTGTATAAAGGCTATACTCTTCCAGCTGGGACGGTTGTTCTCGGTAATACCTGGTGAGAAAAAGGTATACAAAAGTCTCAGATAATACCTAGTCTGATGGAACGTATTAGGGCCATCCTACACGATAAAATAGTGTACGGAGAAGACGTTGACGATTTCCGTCCCGAACGATTCCTTCAAGGAGATGATTTGAATCCAGATATCCCGCACCCTGACGCTGCTTTTGGATTCGGGAGACGAGCATGCCCTGGCCAGGATATGGCCTGGTCCTCTATGTGGCTAACCATAGCATCTGTTTTGTTCTTATTTGATATCACAAAGCAAGTAGACGAGAACGGAATGCCGATGGAGCCTTCTGGGGAATATACTTCGGGAATGCAAATGTGAAGTATTTGCTTTATGTCAGCTAAGAAAATACTCAGGAGCGAACATTTCTTTTAGATATCCAAAGCCATTCAAATGTAACATAGAATTGAGATCGCCTCAATTAGCGACATTGGTCGATGTTTCCTTCTAGACGCAGTCGCGGTCGGCAACCAGAATGTGGGGTGTGTCGCCATCCACACGGCCGCCACCAAGCCGCCACATCATTCTTTCCAAAATACAAGATAGAGTGGAGGTGCGATAAAGAAGTAGATATTTTGTTGTTCTAGATGCCATAGAATTTATTTCTCCCTGTTACCTTTTTCATTTCTCGAAGTTATCTTTTGTACCCCAAGTCGGCCCGGGGAAGCGATATATCCGGCAAAATCCGCCGGGCCCGCCAGACTCGCGCAACGCGACCTCCGTCATCCATCCGTCACTTAGTCTGTGCAGGGGAGGCTACAACCCATTCCAATCCAATTGAGCTCATAGCACTCATATAACATCTCCGACACCACTATCTTACGGCCATGGACCACCCAACGGCATCGTGGCAAGCCATGCCTGAAGGCAACGTGTTCTATCGACGGCAGCAATGTTATTCAACTCCAGACAAGCTGCCTAATCTCGGAGACTACATCGTTGCCGGGTGTCGGTATGGCGGGCCCATAGGTACGTTTGAGCCATTTCATTCCCCCTCATGCTGATGAAATGTATGCAGCCATAATGCGGGACCACACCAAGCTGATCTCATTAGGACGCTCGACGCCTGCAATCACCAAGAGCCAAATTCAAATATATTCACCGGCAGGAGAGGGCATACTTGTCTTTAGTGTGGATATTCAAGACATCCTCGTGTGTGGGTTGGCTGATGATGGTATTCTCAGTGGGACCAGGGCAAAATCGTTCGATTCGGGTGGACAATTGACGAGAAGTTGGCCGTATTGAACGAAGAAGGCGTCTACCGTCTATACGACCTGCAAGGCGACTACGAGCAACACTCTCTTGGAACAGAAGCAGCCGAAATGGGTGTCATTGATGCTCGAATCCATGATAATGGCCTGGTAGCGCTCACGAACGCGTTGACGTTGCTCGAGGTGAAGGGATGGGAGGGAAACAGGCCTCTGGCTTTGGCTAACCCAAGTATGTGCAATTATTCTCTTTTCCGAAGCTGCTAATGTTGTCTGAAAAGATATCAGTGAACCTCCTCATGCATGGGCAGTGATACCGCCAGATTTGAACATATCTCGCCATGTGGAGGTTCTCCTCTCAGTGGACGCAACTATCTATGCAGTCGACAACCTCGAAAGCGTCGACCAGCGACTCTCCAGAGGCCCGTTCACTCACGTCTCCCCGTCCCCGAATGGGAAGTCCCTCGCGCTTCTTACCTTTAACGGTATTCTTTGGGTTGTTTCCACCGACTTTCAGCGCAACTTGGCCGAATTCGACACCTCCACTGTGCCCGGGGCAGAGGGGCCCGTCTGCCAGGTCGAGTGGTGTGGCAACGATGCGATTCTGGTGTCTTGGAATTCGCTTGTTGTTCTTGTTGGCCCTTCCGGGGACACTCTCCTGTAAGCGTTATCTTCGTAGTACCTTCTACACGCTCAATATCGCTCTGCAGATATCCCTATATGGGGTCCACATTTGCGATCACGGAAATAGATGGTGTACGGGTTATCAATGAAGATGTTTGCGACTTCATTCAAATAGTGCCAAGTAAGAACTATGCAGTTGACCTCTTGGAGTAAATATTCACTTCTTATTCAGGGTCCACCTTATCGATCTTCAGACCAGGCTCAACCTCGCCTTCAGCAATCTTGTATGACGCATGGGAAAGTTTCACAAAGAAATCACCCAAAGCCGACGAGAGTATTCGGAGCATCCGCCCTGAACTAGCGAAAGCAGTCGACGAATGCATTGACGCCGCTGGCCAGGAGTGGGAGCCCCATTGGCAGCGCCGCCTTCTCAATGTGCGTCTGTTTCTCCTTTCCCTGGCATTGGCTCTGAATTCTACCAGGCAGCGAAATTTGGTCGTGGTTTCTTGGACTTCCACAATCCCACAGATTTTGTGACGATGGGACAGACTCTGAAGGTCCTCAATGGTGTCAGATATTATGAGGTTGGGATCCCCCTGACACTATCGCAGTAAGTACCCCATCAATCCACCTCGACTCCAGCTCACAACGTGCAGGTATAACTACGCCTCGCCGTCGCGGCTGATCACGCGCCTCACCTCCCGCAACATGCACCTGCTCGCGCTGCGGATCTCCGGCTTCCTCGGCTTGAAGCCGGACGCAGTGCTCAAGCACTGGGCGTGCGCGAAGATCCTGCGCTCGAAGCCCACGACGACGGGGACGGGCAAGGACGCCGAGCTGACGGCGGACGACGAGGTATGTCGGACGATAGTGGAGAAATTCGAAGCGCTGGGTGGAACCGACGTGAGCTACGCCGACATTGCGAAGAAGGCGTGGGAGGTCGGGCGCGGTGGGCTAGCAACGAAGGTGCGTTTGCTGGTAGCGGCTGTGACGGGGATGTATTACTTAACTGCGTACCATACAGCTCCTGGACCATGAAGCCAAGGGCTCCGATCAGGTACCCCTCCTCCTCGCAATGAAGGAAGACAAGTTAGCGTTGATCAAGGCGGTCGACAGTGGCGACAGCGACCTGGGCAAGTCTATCTTACGTGGTTCTGCGGTCAATGTTCATCCTCTTTTCCCTAGTCTATCATGTTTTGCTGCATCTGCACAAACGCCTCCCATTGGGCTCCTTCTTCCGCCTGATCGAGGATGGGGGAAAGACGCTCGCGCCAGCCAGCAAGCTCCTCGAAGTGTACGCCCGGGAACAGAATAGAGAGATGCTGCGGGATTTCTATTACTCCGACGACCGCCGCGTTGAAAGCGCTGTGCTGTCCTTGGACGAGGCTTCCAGAATGACTGTTAGCACCACTTTTCGGAATGTAGGCCTTTTTAATTGCTGACGCAACATATGTTCCAGGACCAGTCGTCCAAGATAACTGCAGTCAAAACGGCGCAGAAGTTCTTCTCTGAAGACAAGGAGCGCTCTTTCGAGGCAAAGGTACGCCCTGCCGCGTTCTGGGTCTACTATGCTTATTGAATGTGCACCTAGATGATGGACGAAAGTGCACGATTACTCACGTTTCAACAGCAGCTGGAGCACGAGACCGACGGCAAAGTAACCTTCTTCGGGCTCAACCTGAACGAGACGATCAAGACATGTATCCTGAACGGCCTCACGAAGCGCGCTGACAAGATCAAGTCGGACTTCAAGGTGCCGGATAAACGGTCAGTGCAGGGTCCTTGGCTCGCCATCAAGGAGCAGGGCTAACATGGATGTGTACAGGTTCTGGTACCTCAAGCTGCACGCACTGACCGTGGCTCGCGACTTCGAGGGCCTCGACGCCTTCTCCAAGGCGAAGCGGAGCCCGATCGGGTACGAGCCGTTCGTGCACCATCTCGTTGAGACAGGGTACGCGGCGGAGGCCGTCGCGTACGTCGCACGGTGCGACTCGCCGAAACGCGCCGAACTGTACGTCGCGTGTGGGGAGTGGCGCCTCGCGGGCAAGGAGTGCAAGGATCGCAATGACAAGGCGAAGCTCGAGTGCGTCTGGCGCTGACTCCACTTCACGTTTTTTCACTAATCTCTACTCCGTCACAGCGAGCTGAGGAAGCGCGCGCCGAACTCAATGATTGCGCGAGAGCTGGACCAGATAGCGGGCGGTATGAAGTAGTCTAGATTGGACGTTGTCGTTTCCTATACCCGGGCCTGATATCCGTCCGGCGCCTCCTATTAACGATACCTTGTGCAGTGAACCAAGCTCCCTGATTCCAACTGAGGACCTTCATCAATTGTGCCAGATACAGAGGTGTCCGTCATGCATTGCCAACCATGGTCCGGACACAACGTAAACTACCGCAAGGCCAGTTATTACTTTGAAAGTAAAAAGCACTTGCGCTCAGCGGTATATTGCGCTCTATGTAACGTTCGACGAAGGATCACGCGCACGTCCAAGCTTACTGTCAACATCGCATCGAATCGCTTCAGGCCCGCTGGTTTTCGCTACTTGGGTTGGTCGAGTTCTGTTGCCCCAATCTTCTAATACTTGTGCCGAAACTGAGGTCTTGAGAACGCCAGCACCCGCTAGCTGAGTAGTTTTTTGGGGGCCGAAAATGTTGATATAGCAATACTGAACACGAACCAGACAATATATTGGTAATGCTCGCCATCAAAGACCGCAGGTGATGAATCGATGACTGGACTTGGCGCTCCGTTTTAACTTCAGGAGCCTGGGGACTGGTTCTTGTTCGCGCGATGCCAGTTTCCGCGTGCAGATTGCCTTGATCAATGTTCTGGTTACTGCCCCCGGGATGAGAAAGGCTGGACAAGAATACGCCTGCAAAAATCAACTTTCAAAGGTGGACATGTTGTCAGGCTGCGGCAACGGATGGCGAGAGTTCAAATCCCTTTCTTTTGTGTGCAGGTGTCGAACAGCGGTCGGACGTGAACGTGAGCGTCAATGTTGTAGGTAGGAATGCTGGCGAGGACGTGAGTGGGGTCCGCGAGGGTGCACGGCGGCACAGAGAAGGTGCGTACCTCTGTTTACAACGCATTATCTCCTCTCGAAGCGCCAACATGAGCTGACTACTGTCTTCTATGCCGATCGCTGCACTTTAGAAGATTCACGCTGCAGAGCGACGTGTCGATGGACGTGCACCATCGCCGCGGGAACGTTCCGGGAAGCGTGCGGTTTCAGGGGTTTGAGGGAAGCAGCGGACTGCGGGGTGAGGCAGAGAGCCAGCAAAGAGACGATGATGAGCGCTAAGTACTAAGTGGTGATATTTTCACTACTGTCGAAATCAAATCAGCAGTCGGTCGCCACATATAATTCAATTCAATACGACATTCCCATATCGTTCCCATCAAACACTTCGAATCAGATACGATAGTACGATACGACTAGTACGGAATGCAATACGACGACGGCACGCGCAACTTGAAGTTGGGCCGCGCGGGCGGCCTTCTGAGCAACGCCACCTTGTGAGCGGAGCGGAGCAGCCCAGGTTTTGCCTTGAGCGGCGCAGCGCAGCGCGGTGGAGGGCGCGACGTAGAGCGCCACGAAGAGTGGGCAGTGGAGAGCAGAGCGCGCGACGGAGAGCGCGCGACGGAGAGTGGGCGGCGGAGTGGGCGGTGCCGTCGACGAGCGCACAGCGGCGGCGCTGAAGAAGGACCCAAAACCAAAAACCAAAACGAACCAGCGTCGAAGCGCGCCCACAAATCTATACACGACGATGCGTAGTGTGTATTGTATTGTATTGTACCGTACGTATGTATGTATGTAGTAATAGCACGCAGACACACGGAGAGGCAGAGCGACGAACAGCACGAAAACAACCGGCGGACAAACGCCACCGAACACGGAATGCGGGTGTCACCAAACACGGACGGGGGGACAGGACGACGACGAACAGACGAACAGACGAACGCACGACGACAAACAGTGCAAAAGCGTAGTAATAGTAGTACAAATTCTATATACGAAATACCTATTTTCTCGTCGGCTGAACTTGTGTGTATTGTATTGTATGTATGTATGTGATGTACGTGTGTATGTGTGTGGGATGTACATGTGAGTGAGTGTCAAGTCCATGCACGGACCACACCACACCACAACGAACGCCAGAAAAAGAAAAAGAAAAGAAGAGGGAATAAGGAGGGACAGCGCAGCGCATGCCGCGGGGGTTTTGATCGGAAGTGGTTTGGTTTTGCGTTGAAGGAGAAGTGGTTTTAGTTTGAAAAGGGGTTTTGAGTTGAAAGTAAAAGTGCGTTTTAACTTTTGGGAGGCGGGGATTGCGTTTTCAAAAAGGAGGGGATTGCGTTGTAGAAAAAAAAGGCGGGGACGTGGACGCGCAAGGCAGCGTCGAGGAAGGAAGCCTACATCCACTATCAGCGCCCCCCCAATAATAAAAAAACCAACAGCGAACTCACCTCCCACCGCGCGCGCGCGACCCACACCGTAGAGAAAGAGAACGCGCACGAGAGGCGCGGGTCTGGAGTAGAGAGGGGGCGGGAGCGAGAGGGGAGTCGGAAGAGTAGAGAGGGGGGTCGGAAGAGACGCCGCGAACCGGCAGACAGGAGAAGGGGCGGCAGAGAGAGGGGGTACCAATATCGGAGTGAAGCTAGGGATGTAATGGTGTAGATAGGCGAGGCGATAGAAACACAGTCGATCAGAGTCGGGGGCGTACTAGATACACATTGTCGTCTTGTCGTCGTCGTCGTCGTCCTCGGCGGCGGCGGCGGCGGCGAAGGCGTGGTAGAGTCATACAAACATTCAAACACATAAAAAAAAAAGTCAAAGAAAAAGGGAAAAAAAAGCGTCGCTCGCAGAAAAAAAGTGAAAAGAAAGAAAAAAGGAAGAAGCGACGCAGAAAATACCTACTTACTTACTTACTACCCACAACAAATAAAATAAAAACGGCATATAATAAGATACGGTCCCAACCCGGGAATCGAACAAAAACAAAGTCATAAAAAGAAAGAAAAAAAAGGGAGAAGAATAAAATACCCCAAATAATAAACCGAATATACAATAGATACGGCGTCCCCCCCCCTTTCCCCACCCGCGCCCGCGCCGCGCGCCAGCCGCACACACGGCGCATGCACCCGCTCGTCCAACAATCATCAGCGTCGTGTCGTTACATATCCCAGCCGCGCCCCACAGAAACGGCGCGATTAAATCGTGAATGCGATACGATACGAGTGATGCGATGCGATGCGATGCAATAGTGATGCGATGCGATGCGGACGAGAATGCGAATGATATGCGAGCAGATGGGCGGATGGGAATGCGAATGATATGCGAGCGGCTGGGATGGGATGGGATAAGATGGAGGTAATACAAATTGTGCTTGTGCTTGTGCTGTGTTCGAAAAATAGAAATAGCCCGCGGGCCGCCCCAGCCGCGCGCGCGCTCGGCGAGCGCACGGCGCACGAAATTGATGGCCGGGGCGGGGTGGCTGGTAGGTGGGCGGCGGGCAAAAGGAAGACGAGAGGGTGGGTGGGTAGGCGGGCGAGAAAGTGGACGATAGGAGTCGGAGAGGAGGGGTATGCGTGTCGAGGAAGGGCGGAGAAGGGTGATAGCACCGCCGCGCAGCGGTATAGCGTGGGCGCAGCGATCGTGTCGCGATACGGACGACTCGAGGAGTTGGCAGGGAAGCGGGGGGGTAGGATAGGTTGTTGGGAACCGGGAATCGGGAATCGGGATGAGGAGGTGGGGTGGTAGGCGGACGGGATGAGGCAGTCGGAGAGTCGGACGGGAAAAGGAAGTCGGAGGGAGATGAGTGTAAACAGAAAGGAAGGAACCAGAAACGGCCCAAAGGCCACGCGCGCGCGACGTCCACAAGCGAACACCAAAAACCACGACGGCGCGCACAGGCACAGCGCCGAGCACCAGACAGACAGACAGACAGACGGACGGACGGACGTATAATACAAACACAGAAAAGAACTCGCGAGAGAGACCGCGGCCCGGGATAGCGATAGAGCGTGTGATAGGGTGCCGCTGGCGTTTTGCGGTGTGGAAAAATTTCGTGGAGGGCGGCGGCTGCGACGAGACGAGGGCGGCGACGAGGTAGAGGGCTAGGACAAGAGAAAGAGGAGGGGGGCGACGGGAGAGAGGAGGTAGACGACGCCCGAGCAGGCGCAGAAGCGGAAAAAAATATAACTTCCAGCGCGCCCGCGTAATTTTCTTGACTGCGCGTGCCACCGCACGTGACCACCACCGCCACCTCCGATCCGCCCCGACCCCAACCAACCACCAACCTCGCCGCCCGACCCCAGCCCGACACCGCCCGACAAATCCACCACCCGAAACACCCAACCCGCCAAAACCCCCAGCGACTCCCAACCCGTAAACCTAGAACAACCCCAACCCCTAAAAACCCAACGACCCCTAAAAACCCCTAGCCCCAACGACCCCACCCAAAAAGCAAAGCGCAGCACCTCGCAGCACACACAACCGAGTGATACAATGGATAGGATAACGATATGGCGTTGATACACTTGCTTTTTGTTTGGCGGGAATCATTAGGGGGTGGTATAATTGTGTGGTGTGTGCGCGTGCGTGGGGCTGATGGGTTGATGGGTTGATTGGTGGCGGATGGATGGATGGCGGATGGATGGATAGGGGATGGATGGATGGATGAGAATAGGGGCAGGCAGGCAGGCGGAATGGGAGCGAGCAAGAAATCGAGGCAGGGGCGGGGCAGGGCAGGCGGGCGGCAGGGCAAAAAATACACATCTAAACAATATTCCCAAGAGCTACCCCCACATCAGCCCAACGTCACCTTACAAAAAAAAACTCTGCATACCTGTAAATCTTCTCTATATTCTCTTCTGTTGGTAGTACAAAAACACCCGCGAGGGTCAGAGCAACAGCGGGTCCGGCAGCTCCTCGGGGCTGGGCGAATTCTGGAACATGGAGCTCGCAAAGTACCCCGCCTTCTCGCGCGCCGTGCGCTGCTCCGCGGTGAGCGGCACGCCCGTGTCCACCGAGCGCGCGCCGCCGACCGCCGCTCGGGGCGTCACCGGCAGAGGAGCGAAGAGCGTGCGGCTAAGGACGACACCCCCAGGCCCGGAGGAGACGTCCTCGTCGGACGACATCGCGAAGACGCCCTCGCTCGGCACGCGGCGGTGGTGGCGCTTGAGCGTCGTGCGCGGCGGGCTAGAGACGTCGCCCTTGGCGAACGGGAACCCGAACGGCGCGCGGGCGGTGAGCGGGGCCGTGCGCGGCGGGGCGTGGGTGTGCGTGTGCGCGGGGCGGGTGGGCGTCGCGGGGGGCGACGGCGGCTCGCTGCGCTGGTCGTCGCACACAGGGAACGCGCGGCGCATGTGCGACGGGAGGGGGTCGGAGCGCGAGAGCGCGGGGTAGGACAGCGGCTTGGCCGCTGGGATGGGGCGCGCCAGTGCGGGCGCCTCTGCCTGCTGCATCTGCCTGCGGCGCGCGAGGCGGCCCGAGGGCTTGGCGAGCGTCGGCGACGGCGGCGGGGAGGCGGCGGAGAAGGGGTCGAACAGGTTCGACGAAATTACGGGGACCTCTGCCTGCGAGGGGGCCGGGTGTAGCGGTACTTGCGTGGTAATGGTAACAGTGTTGATCGGGGGCGACGGCTGGCGGCCGTGCTTGCCGCGCACGGACGACGTGCTCGAGGCGCTCCTGGCACGTGTGGGTCAGCACAATCCTCACAGGGAAACACCAACGCACCTGTACACGGGCGCCTTGTGCGTCTTCGCATGCGCCCGGCCGCGGGCGGCGGCGGGCGAGGGCGTCGAGGGTGCCTGCAGCTGTGCGGCCATCGGCTGCATGGAGACGAGGGACGCCGCACGGACCACCTGGTTCGCCTTGGCGGGCTTCGCAGCCTTCGCATGGCGCTGGGCGGCGGGGAGCGCGCGGGCGGGGGTGGTGCGCGGGGGCTTGATGGCGAGCAGGCCGGGGGTGCGGGTGGGCTGCACGACGACGGGCGCGGAGGGGTGCCGCCGGTGCAGCGCCGACGGGCTGAACGACAGGTGCGGCGGCTTCGGGGCGAGGGCGACGGACATGCTGTGGGTGGGACGGCGGACGGCGGATGGGATGGAGAGGGATGGAGGGAAGCAGGCGGCGATGGCTGGGCGAGGCGATGAGGGAGAAGATTACGGGGCTGGCGTGGGAGTCATGCAAATGCGGCTGGGCCCCACGCTGTTTGGCCTTACTTGGCCCCGGTGGCGTTTCATTTTTGCCCGATCGCCTGTGTCTCACAGACAATGTCCTCGTGCTGCTGCTATCTATAGCCGCTCCCATGCAAACAGCCTTCGCGCCCCCCTATGCGACCCTACATACAGTTCCTGCGGGGCACCACATACCCAATAACTGCGCTCGCCAGCGGACTCACCACACATCGCACCATATCACGATCGCCCGATCGGCAGCCCCAGCACTCGCAGCCTGCCTGTCTCCGCGCGCGGCGTTCACAGCACCGCCCAACAATAGCCAGCACAAGGCCTATTCCATCCCACAGCAGATATACATAGCCGCCGCACCTCTCTCCCCGCCGCGCTTCGCTTCCCACCGGCGCTTCTCGCCTCGAGGCGGGCCTATTTGGGATTTCCGGATATGGGAATGGGGTCCCAAGGGGAAGCGGTCTGGGCTGGGCTGCTGCCTCGCACAATTGGATCGCCATTGTTGTAAATAGCCTAGCTACAGAGTATACACGCACGCATGAGACGCGCCCGCCGTCGCCCGCGGATGCGCGCCTCTTCCATCTCCCGGCGCAGCGCAGCGCGTCCCCTATCCCATGCGCGATCGCCTCCCACCCGGGGGCGATATATCCAATTGAACCGTCCTCTATGCGAACGCCCCGCCGTGTCCGTGCGTGGCGTGCTCACAGCGCGGCAGGCAACAGCGACCGAACGCGCAAATGTCCGTCTGTATGCGCGGTGGGTAAGTATACGCGCATCCACACGCCGCGACACCGACGGGAAGCGTGCGTCCCGCCCCTCCGCCCGCCGCGCCGGACAACGAAGCGCGATACGCCATGCACGGCACTGTCCCGCCTCGGGGACCCGCGCGCCTCGCACATGCACGGCTGCCTGAATCACGGTCTGCTCATCCTCCCCGCGCGGGGGGCGCCGCGCCTGGGACAGCGCGCGCGCGACTGATGCTGATGGGGTGGTCGGGTGGCGCAGCTTGGTCGGACCTTGTACCTCCCTTATATTTTAATTCTACCGCCCTTGTATACCCACCCACCCACTCACCGGAGGACGGCGATGCAGATGCAGTTGGTGTCGTGATGCCCCGCCGGGCTCAGCTCACCCGCACACACTGCCGCACGCGCGCAAGGACACGCACACGCACACGCACACACAGACGCATAAGGGCAGGACAGGGACAACGACAACGACACGGGAAAGTGCCGCTGCTGAGATACAGGTGTCCATCCATTGTACAATCGACCCACACACAATCTTGAACTGCCCCAGCGCACCCCCCTCCGCGCGTGCACCGAGGTCGCGCGTTCGCTCGCAGGCGGTGGCAAATCAGCAGCAGCGCACGACGTGACGCAAACGGGGGGATACACCGCGCGCCGACTCCCTGCACAACGCGCACCAGGGCGCACCCCCCCTCCGCCCCTCGCCCCTCGCCGAATCGCGCAGGCCACCGACGCGATCTGCACCCTATCACTATCACCGATCGCCCGCGCACGCGCGCAGCGACCGCCTGTGGACTGGCGCGGCGCCGCCCGCTGATTTGTCCTTGTCCCTTGTACGTACCTCCCTTGCATGCACCTCCCTTGTATGTACAAGGTACATACAGCCGCCCGCCGGGCGGTGCGCATCGTGACACCCCGCGCTCGGCAGTCGGCTGGGTGGCTGGCATGGCCCGTGCGTTCTGCGTTGCGATTGGGCGTGAGCGCGCGACGCGTCGTGCCACATCGCGTGCCGCCGGCTCTGGCTCCTTGCACTACCACCACCACCACCACCACCGCCACCGCAGCCCCTGGCCTGCGGCCTGCGGCCCAGCGCGTCTGCGGCCCCCCAGCGCGGCACCGACGTGCGCCGACGTGCACTGCGGGGGTGCAGACGCGCCAGCTTCAGGACGGTGAGCGGCACCGCGGCGCGATGCGGCGCCATCACAATCACGCGTGCCCCCGGCTCTTGCTCTCCCACCACGACCATACGACTCCCACCACCACCACCTCCACCACCACCAACGCCACCAACGCCCCCCGGCCTACGGCCCAGCGCGTCTGCGGCCCCCCAGCGTGGCGCCGACGCGCGCTGCGAGGTGCAGACACGCAGGCTTCAGGACGGTTGGGCGGGCGGCACCGCATCGCGTCTATACCCAGGTGGCACGGTCCCGCTCGACGCATGCACCCGCGCGTGTGGATCTGCACCCGCCACCGCGGAGGCGCCCGCCGTACCCCCCGGCGTCGGACTGCGGTGGAGCCACGCGCAGGTAAGGCACGGCGGGGCGGTGGGACGTCCTTTCGCGCCCCCGTTCCCGGCGCGCGCTGCGGGGCTGCAGACGTGTGCAAGCTTCAGGACGGTTGGGCGGGCGGCACCGCGCGCCGCATCCCGCGCCGGGGGCGCCCGTAGTGAGAGGGAATAGGTGCGGCGGCTGCGGCGCCGCGCCGCGTCTATACCCAGGTGGCACGGTCCCGCGCGAGGCATGCACCCGCGCGCGTCTGATTCTTCATGCGAATGGCTCCTTCGCGCACGGGCTAGCACGGTGCGTGCGTCCGCACGTGGACCGGGCGTAGCTATCCAACGCTGCACGGTGCGTACCTGCGTTTAGGGCTCGGATATCAGTGCGGTGCCCTCGATGACAAGGTTCGTTAAGGGCTGTACGTTGTCTGGATCTTCCGCCATGAACGGTATGCTATGTCCGCGCGAGGCACTTACACTCGTAGAGTCCGCGTTGACGAGCCCACATTGGGCTTACTCTGCGTCGGCGACAACTCTTTATTCAATATACTGGTCACGTCGACGCGCCTGGGCAGTGCCCTTTCCACTCGCCACTCCAATCTTCGACAGGCGTTGGCGACGGCACCAGTCTGCGTGCGTCTGCGCGTTTGTGTAATGTACGTGGCGAAGGCGTAACCGACGCGTCTGCTTGCACCGTACGTGGCGCAGACATGCATGGGCAGGGTGGTATCTCCCCGTCCCGCCCTGGCATGACGCGACACGACGCGACGCGCTCAGCCCGTCCCGCTCCCCCGCCGCGCATGGACTCCGCACACGGAGATGCGCTCCCTCCTCCGCCCGCCCGCCCGCCTGTCTGCCAGAGACCGCCCAGCGGCGCCCCCAAGCCCGCGTGCGCACTGGCAGGCGCCGCGCTGGGCGTTCGCCAGCTGCGCGCGCCGCGCCGGACGACCGGCGCGACCTGATCTGCACACTGGCATCGATCGACGGTATGGTACTGGCCGGAAACGCTCCCCGCCGTGCGTGCGCCTCCGAGCGCAGGTGCGGCGCGCAGCGCGAGCCCCGGCTCGTCGACTCCCGTTGCACCTAGGCGGTGGGGAGGACACGCGCACGCACCCTCGCCGGGTTGGATTGTCGTGTACGCCAACGCCAACGCGCGACGGCGATCTGAACACTAGATCGCGTGCCAAAGATTTGCGTAGCCGCCTCCCCACGCACCCGCGCAGTGATGATCTGTTCGCGGTGCTATGGCACAGCACCGCCCGCTGATTTGTGCCTTACCTCGTACCTTGTACAGCCGTCCGACGTCGATGATGCAACCATCATGATGCCCCCAGCGCGGCAAAGTCGGGAGGCTGGGCACGACGCGCGCCTGGCCCGTGCGTTCGGAACGCTTTCCGCGTGACCGCGCCGCGCACAACGCGGTCCCGCCCGACACGCGTGCCACATCAGTTGCGCGTGCCACCTTCGCTTCGTTCCCACCACCACCACCACCACCACCGCAACCACCACCGCCCCCTGCGTGCGTCTGCGGCCCAGCGTCGCACGGGGGCCGCCGACGCGTGCAGGACGCAGGACGGCTCGCTGGGTGGGCCGCACCGCACGACGCGTCTGTGCCCGAGGTGGCACGATCCTGCTCTGCTGCCGTGCGTGTGCCTGCCCGCGGGTCGGGCTGTCTCTCAGTGCCACCCTCTCTCCATCGCACCACCGCCACCAGTCCTGCGCGCGTATGTACCCGCCGCGTGGGCTCGAGGTGCTCCTCGGCGCCGGGCTGCGGTGCAGGCGCGCAGTGGCAGGACGCGGGACGGGCGGTGTGGACAGCACAGCGCAGCTGAGGAGCGGACTGCGCGTGGCTGCGGTACCGTATCGCGTCTGT
The DNA here is from genome assembly GCA_000827495.1 of Hypholoma sublateritium FD-334 SS-4. NCBI lineage: Eukaryota > Fungi > Basidiomycota > Agaricomycetes > Agaricales > Strophariaceae > Hypholoma > Hypholoma sublateritium. The sequence continues at coordinate 94,223 of KN817640.1, read as the reverse complement.
CCGCGGGCGCCCCCAGCGCGCACCGCGGTGGCACTATTCCACTCCGTCAGCTCCATAGCGCGCACTGCCTGGCGTGAAACGCCTGCGGCACGCGGGTGGCATGCTCCGCTGTCGGTGCGTGCTTGCCGTCTGTCATTCGTGTCTATCGTGCTGGGTGCACATATATTATATGTGGACGTCTTCTTGTCTGCGCTGGCTGTGCCTTCTACCCTGGAACCGGTCTTCTCGTCGTCTCTTGCAGCGGCTCTCTTCGGATCTGGGTCTCTTCGCAGTGTTGTGCAGGTATGCTATTCCTGGGATACAGGTGCGCCTCCAGGCTCGAGCTTCACGCCTGATATCGAGCAAGCGTCCTGGGAGCCCAGCCATCCCATTTTCCCCGATCGTATATGCATCGTTCGGACATCACAGGTAAGCTTGTGGGCCCATCCACTTAGCTGGTCGCCCTTCATATCCTCGAGCTGTTGTGCCAGTGCTGTGCGCTCTGCGGGCAGCACCCGTGAACCCTGCCGCCTACACATGCCTCTTTTCTTCTCTCCCTGACTCACTGGTCTACAAGGTGCGTAAACCCATCCCGCAATTGGGTGCATGCCATCCCAATGGCTTGTGAGAACATTGGTACCACTGCGGCGCCTGGCTGTGGCTTCCTCTGCGGCCCTAATATCCTCGACAACCAGGTGAGTCAAAGGAGAGGTACGTTCTCCGTCCCGCACTGGGTATGTGCCATATCTCTCGCAAGCCACTTACGCTCGGAGGTATCACGTCGGCGAATCCATATTCTTGGGCTGGGTCGGGTCGTCGACAAGTCCTGCGCGCTCTCTATGTCGCCTATCAGCCTTTTCACAGAGTCTTCCCGGTCGTAGATCCTGCCTAGGGGCCCTTTCCACTCTACATCGGTCTTTCCTTCACGCGTCTGCGAAACACACGAATCCACTGCGAGATCTTCGACAAGCCTTGGCGATGGCAGCATTCTACACGTGTCGACAAGTCTATGTAATCCATGTGTCTGTTCTGAACTGGTCAAAGGCAGGTCCTTGATCCTCGTGCATTCTGCGCCAACCGTTGAGTAGACGTTGCGGTTCATGCATGATTAACTTGACCTGCGACGCCATTAATCTCGCCAGCCTTGACGCTTTCATACCTATCGCTTGCTCCTGATGTGCAGCGGCTGGCATATGTGCATTCGGAGGCGCTCCTGCCCTCACGCTCTGTGTGGTGCGCTACTGCATCAGATGCGCCTTGCATTGGGATTGTAGGACCTGGCGCCCTCTTTATTTTCAGCCTAAAACATTGGACGACGGACGGGGCAGCGGCTGCGAGCTGGAAGTGGCACTGCGGAATGGGCGACTGGATTATTGTGTGTTTATAGACGCGAGATGGTAGCGGGGACCGACCTTGGGAGCTGCGTGCCCGGCGGGACGGCCAGTATCGTCAGTGGGGCACCTCGCCAACGTTGCTCGCGCGCGCTGGTCGAACCGGCGGGCCTCTTCGATGTGGCATGTTCGGTGGCACGCGGACCGGGCCTACTGCCGCCGAGCCGCTGCCATGGCCGACATCTGCCATGCAACCCTGTGCAGGTCTGCGCGCTCCTGCTCACTGTGACTGCGCATCCCGTGGCGGACGCCGACGTCGCGCAGCAGGCGAGCGGAGACGCACCCGGATTCGGACAGAAGGAGATACGCCGTGGTGCGTATGTATATCATTGCAGGGCGGGCGTGCTGATCTGAAGATCAGTGGCGCGCGGCATGACGCGTGCGCGTGTGCTCGCGTCGCGAGACAGCCACTTGCGGCGTGTTCGCACCTTGCGAGTCCGCGCCCGGACATTGCGTGGTTCTTGACGCGGGTCAGCAGACCTCGTGCCTGCACCGATGCGGCAAGGTGCCGTCTCGCCTTCTCTGACAATGTTTAGTGATGGCGCCCGGCCTCGGCGTAGAGGGGCCTCTCGGGCAGGGATAGGACGATATCTGTTCCAGCGCTCTGACTAATCTATGGGTGGCTGGTGCCAGCCGGTACTTCTTTCAAGCTTCTTCTACGTTGGGTAGACGCAACCTACCTATACTTAGGCGTGCGGGTCTTGTTTCTACAGCAAGTGACAGCCGTGTCGTTAGCACAAAACAGAAAGCCAGTGTGCGTTGCAGTGGGGCGGCATGGTAATTGGCGCGGTACTGATATCTAGTGCTTCAATTCGACGCCGTTGCTTATAGCTTTCGACCAGGTTGCGTGCGTCGCCGGGCGATCTGGGCTACTAAGTATGCCTATCAGATATCTTTGGATCCGGCTCCGGTTCCGCCTGTTCAATTGGCCTTATAACCCGAGCCGTGGCAGTTAGATGCCGGAATATGTAGGGCCTCAACAGAATGTGGCTGAGTACTGTATGTAAGAAATGTATGGAGTGCGTAGACTGGAGTAGCACCCAAGACCAGAGTGAGTGTTATAGGAACCATGCCGAAGCCTCTCAAACACCCATTGCTGCGGAAACCAGTGCGCATCGTGGATTTTACGTGCCAAAGACACCAACACCGTCTCCATCCTCTATTGGCTAGCTATCTTAGGTTAATCAAAGGTCACACCAGTGAATCAGTAAACAAGATGTATCGCAAAGTCAAAGCCCGTTAGACATTCATTGTATTCCAGGTATATGTAGTGCTCTTACTTAGTTTAGTGAGATCTTTTTGTCAACGGCATATCAAAGTCCGCCAGATAAGACCTGAGAACCCCCAATCTCCCCGCGGCTCTGAACATGACTATTGCTCCTACGCCGCCGCCGCCGGACGCTTCCACTAGCAATGAGCCGACACCGGACTTCAATGGCATCTGCCACGACGAGCCGATTAATCGAAATGATCATGGACAATTGAAGTTGGTTAGGATAATCTCTAGGACCTCTTGGACAATAATTTGCCTTCAGTAGTACGCATTTCGACGTTTGGCCAACGGAGTAGAATGTTTGTGATCTAATGGAATTTGGCCCCCAAGTCCGAATAGGAGAATAATTTAAAGCCAGCAGAAATCCTTTCTTTCGCTATCGAAGGAGCCTGAGATGGGGCCATTATTATATACTTCTAAAGTATTCGCACAGAAGCATGAAGATAAACATTACACGGCACTGAAGTACTCGCCATGGATACTATTAATAGCCTGAACGACCATGGGCGCCAATTGATCGACAATTTCTTGTCCTCGAATAAACAGAGCCTCATGGATAAATTATATGCTCTGAATGTAACCAGATATAACAAGGAATATCCGCCAATATCTCGTCCTTTTATTACAATAGGAAGTCGTGGACTCATAGTTGGTACATACATACATATTACATGTGTTGCGCATTGAAAAGATAGCGTCGACGTAGCGAATGTCCATGTGCATAGAGTGAGACCATTATCGGAGGAGCTTGAGTGATATTTAAGGAAAGCTCAGGATATATTCGCCCATCGGTCTTTTCCAGCTGCAGTTCGGGATACCGTTGCCGATTCCCCCGCAGGCGTCACTCAATAGCGTTCTGAACTGCTGCAAGTAGATCTTCAGATCCTGTCTGATTTCCTTTTCCCCTCTTCCAGCGATGTCTTGGAAGTTCCTTTCCCGGCCGAGTCCAGACTGGCGAGCTAGGTCATATCGTTTAAAACGTAGGAACCTGCGCCGTCTATTTGAGGACGCCGCTTTCACGACGCGCTGCTCAACCTGCCGATATGCCGCCGAATCGCTGACGATGATATCGTTGAAGAGGCTCGCCGTGCTATTAAACGCGATATCCTGTAGCCTGTTGTAGAAGTGAATTAATGACCCGGGCGTTCCGCAAATCAAAGGACAGTCGGGATCTGGACACCCCGCCGGCTCCAGTCCTGTATCGGGATCCAAGCATTTGCCGTGGAAGCATGATTTGAAAATGGCGTTCTCCATATAATCGTAAGCACGTTTGTTGTACTCCTCTATTACGGGTTTGAGGTAGGATATGGCGTTCTCCTTGTTATTTGGGATGAGTTCCGAGACTATACGTTCCGCCTAGTGGCCAAGCAATTTGCTTAGCGGGTGATGAAGGCACCAAATCAAACGCCTAGTCTCAAATGCTCACAATTTTCTCCAACACGCTTTCCTTGGGGGCAGTATAATTTCCAATGAACGCGTTTGTGATTCCGACAATGCAATCTCCCTCGCATGCCAGAACTAGCGACGTCGACGCCAAAAAGGCGACTTCGATGACATGAAATAGACTCGAGGTCGAGAACTTCATATTGCTCCTAAGCGGGGATCGCTGAAAGAGATATCGTAGAATAATTGGAAAAGAAAAAAGGATAGCCAAAGGCGGGAAGAGTGGTATCTTCTTTTCGAGCTCGAAACGATTGAAATAGCCATTTATAGTGGTCCCAGAAAGGAAATAGAGGCGCGATCGACGCTCAAGCTCAAGTACCTTGCATGCCAAGTTGAACAAACTCCAGGGTGTAATGCCTCAAAGGCGACTGTGTAATTAACTGGCCGTTGAAGAGCGAAAAGTGGCGAGGATTCGAGGAATCTAAAGTCATAATTATAACCACAAGAATTGGACAGGAGTTGCTCACTGAAGCTTGCTGATCATTTTTCAAATCACATCTAGCAATTGAACTTACATCACTGGAAACTGCGCATTCTATTCTCAGGGGAAGTAACGATTAGTCCACTATTAGTACCAATATCACTGGCAAGATACACGGTTGAGTCAACAGTGCAACACTGTTGACCAGTCCTTTGCAAATGACAATAGTAATAATTTGGGATGACTACGCTACATATTTATGGCTCAGGAGACTACATATTACTATGTGGTGCTTCTCCAGCTTGTTCCAGTAGGGGGGGAACATAGAAGATAAGTAGATGCGAAGTCGAAAATGAATATTTAGCTTGTGTGGTCGCCGTGCCACAACTTCGCCGGCCCGCTTCCCAATGGCCCCTGATCGGGGTCTGGACCGTCAGGCCCTCATCTGTGTTCGACTGAGTCCCTGAGCGCGAAGATTGTTTAAACTTGTACATTATTACTAGAGGAATTGCCGCCACTGGCGGCATAAACCTTGCATGATGATCACAGAGGAGTGGAAAGTCAGATTTCTTAAAGGCGAAACCTCGGGGAAAAGCTAGGCACGAATTATGAACCCGCAACAAACCTCGTCAAGCAAGGTCATTATGAGCAGAACATCGAAGTCAGCGCACGGTCAGCAGAAAACAGTCGTCAGGAATGTGTTGGCAAATGAGCGAGCGACTGACGGCAGTGTGCCCAATCACCTTGCGATAAATGTATGCCCAACTCCGCCCAAATTTTGAACTCGCCTTCTTTTGGCCTTCTTCGTACAAAAAAATAGAACTGTTTTAAGAAGGACCATCGACCCCACGAAGAAATCAATTCTATAGCTGAAACTTCTCTCTCGACTTTCAAGTGGTTACTCAAGGTACCGCGATGCTTTTTGCATGGCGGCCAAAACTCCGATTCCGTTTCTCGCGGCTTGCTTGGCCGTTATGCTTGCCGGACCACCCATGATGGCATATTCATGACACCTCTCCGAGTATAAGTCCCTTCAATCTCCTTTTAACAGTCCTGATGAACCGGAAATGATTTTTCACTTGTTGCTCAATAAAGTTCTGATTTAGATGGGTTATAGATCACAAAACAAAGTCATTCTTGTACGTATTGTTTAGTCTGTGGTCACACCGGATGGTGTGAAGAATGCTCAAAATACTTGATAAATGCTCCATTCTTTGTACACAACGGTTGCCCGCTATGACGGTGTCAGTGATGCCAGAAAGAGTCGTGGATCATGTCCCTGCAGTGAAGGCTCGGGGTTTTTTCCTTCTGCTTATTTCCAATGAGCATGCATCATTTTTGCTTGTCAAGAGGTTTTCGATATATTGGACTGATCGGTCGGTACACCGACTAGGAACACTTCTGGGTCAGCTTTCTTCAATTTATTTTGTGAAGGACTTTGGCTTAGCTTGAAATTAATGTATACAAGCTGGTCCAGGTCGCAGCGGCGGAGCCAGATGATAGAAGATCTGTAGCGGTTTCCGCGGCAATACGCTGTCGACGGCAGCGGCATGGGTCAGCATGGGTCCCCTTACAAAACATGACATGCATGACATGTGCTGGGGTTCTATAATTGCGTTGCATCAATTGTGATCGTGGCATGAAGGGGGAATACTAAGAGCAGGGATGCCTTGACACACATTAACGGTAACATTTCCCTGCGGCTCGGATCGTAGTAGTATGCAGGCCTGATTACCTTTCCAATATATATATGTCGTGCGATGACCGTTCGGCTTCCCCCTTTCTCCCCCGCTTTCTTCTAGGAGCACAAACCCTCTCATCCCATGCTTCATATTAACCACAACGTCTCAGCTTCGCATACCACCCGCTTCTCGGCGTCAAAACATATCATCATGGCAAGCACCAGCTACAAAGAGACGGGTGTCCTCGAACCAGATGACGGTGGATTCACCGCACGGATAATTTCTTGGATAAATGCCGTTGAGCCTACCAAGTCACCAGAGGCCATGGTCGCCCGTACAACGCGCAAAAAATCTAGATCGCCAAAGCCATATGCGCGACCAGCTGCGGAAGTACTCCACGAAAGTCGCGGTTCGAGTACGGACGGGTCCCCGGTATCTGTCCTACCCGACCCGCGGCGACATATCCTGAATCTTCGGAACGCGTCGCGGATTGATCGGACGTTGCGCAGTCTGCCTCACCCAAATGATAACCCACTGGTCAGTCTATACCGCGCCGGTATTCCGAAAGAATAGCTTAAATCCGTTTTTTCTTTGTAAATAGATTACGCACTGCCCTGATGATCTCCAGGAGGAATACGCCCGTATAGTTCTTCTTTACAACACAGTCGAAGAGAAGAAGACGACTATCGAGCTACGTTGGTTGAAACGGCCATCAGCTGCGACCATGAAAGAATTGGACAACATTGAGTCCGCGAGCCGACATATCATCGACGCCGCTCAATACATCGTCGACTTCGCCTATACCTCAAGAATCGACATTGATTTCAAGTCGATATTCCTTCGGTATCGGTCACCCCCCCAAAAACCGAAAACAGGCTTGGAAAGGCGAAGATTCTCTATGATAATTTAATTGGGGCACAATGACTGTACAATAAGTAGCGGAAACTTTTTTTGTATTCAGTTATCGCACGTTATATACTCTCATATTCATTTCTCCTCATATACTAATTACCTCGTTTATTTTCAATACATAGGATTTGGACACCAAGTCATATTTACTGCCTCTTTATCCTACCGACAAGTAACCAAATAATCATGACAGTTTTCCGAGCCTCTCTTTTGCAACTTTCAACGTTTCTGTAGTAATAGGCCATCAATTCTACGTGCACAGTCAAACATTCCAAATTCTGCTTCAAGTTTCTACCATGATTGCATTTAGATGGCAGCTGTGTCTGTCCAATTGTACTGTAGCCCTACAGGACATTGACAGGCTCGTAGGTTATCAGCACATAGCTTCAGAAATCAGGGCAAAGGATTGCGCAGATCGTGGTTGCAGATTGAGGTAAAAGGCTTCCGGAAAACTGCAGTCGACAACGATGTGAACCGATCCGATAAGAGTTCGTCTGATAAACAAGCGCCCGTTCATATGGTGACATCATTACGCACCTGACGGTCCCGGTGGTATACGCATACTTCGGCATCACCTTCGCGCCGCATTCATCAACGCCGGGAAGAATATGGCAGGTAGCGAGCACTGTCGACACAACAGCGAACAGAGTAATCTCTGCAAAATTCTTCCCGGGACACGATCGTCGCCCAAATCCGAATGCCAAATCCGACACCTTCGCCATCTCCGCGTCATCCTCATTGAAGCGCTCAGGGATGAACTCCATGGGAGAGGCGTATAGTTCAGGATCATGCAGCATGTGCCTAATTTAAAAGATAATCGAACACGGCTAATGGTTATCATAATCAGAGCGGCTTGAACTTACCAAATATTGGGGAAGACAATTGTTCCCTTCTTGAAATGACAATCTTCATAGACATCATCGTCGCTCAGAGCATGGGCAACAGCTGTTGTTTTTGAGAAGTTCATAAGCATGGATATAGTACACTCCAAAAAATAAAGAGCATTGCACCGAGCGGGCCAGGCGGTGCCCATCGAAGCACCTCCGATACAATACTACGGATATAGGGCAGTTGGGGCCTATCTTGGATACGGGGCAAGCGATTTGTTCCGATAGCCGCGTCGATCTCAGCATGGGCCTTTATTTGGACGTCCGGGTGAAGAATCATGGCCATAAAGAAGCTAAGTATCGCGGATGTGCTCTGTGGTGTGGGATCAGATTATGAGTGCGATTCAATCGCGTGCAGAAACACACTCACTGTATCTAAGCCTCCTCCGAACATGGCAGTTGCAGCCCATTGAAGGTCGACTTGATCGTCCGCACATAACTCCCCTTCTGCTTTTTGCAGGACCGTGCCACACATATTTGGTATCTGTGTTGTGCCGTTACCCTACCAAAAACGATCTATAGACAGTTCATTGCTAATGCAAATGTGCGACATGACGTACCGGATTCGATTTTGACCAGATGTATGGGTTCTGCGATGCCCGCTCTACGTGGGCTCTCCATGTTGCTGCACGACCAAGAAATCCGGAACCAGGCATCCATAGGGGCAAATACCTGACTAATTTGGCGTACATCAATGAGTACATCAAAATCGTAATGAACTATTGGAAGCAGGCTGACGGAAAGGGAGTGAATCAACGAGATAAGCGCCTGCGCTGGTCGTTCTGTTAAAAATCTTCATCATCTCGATCGTATCAACCAGCATTTTGTCCGTTGTCGATTTCACAGAGTATCCGTATACCACCTTCAGAATGATAGTCCCTATTCTTCTACGTGGATGTCAGAGATGGACATATGTCGATCGAATACACACTCACAACGGCACTTCTGAAAAGAGTGATCCTGGGCTGCTGAAAACGCTGTGTACGAGGGCGGCAGCTTCTTTTTCCTGAATATTGTGATAGTTTGGGGGCTTGAATCCTTGAGAGACCATGCGCCTCTGATTGCGAAATCTGCTGCCGCAGGGCATCATTGCGAAAACCTCTCCGAATCCTACTCTTTTGTCCCAATAAGTTCCACGCTGATGGCGTCAACCGGGAGGCTTACAACTCCCCTGCCATTATCTGGGCGATATAGTAAGCGCTTGTCTCGATAATCTACCTTCTGAAAGCTCACAGAAACTGGCCTGCCGGAATAAATTGCAGATCGTTTATCAAGGAGATCTTTGGCGACTTTCGAAGAGTTGATCACGACGACTGGCTGGCCAAAAATATCGAGGCGAACGATACCGCCTATAAAGAGTTAGGCACAATGTAGAGAATGAGAATCGTATGGTTGACGCTCAAGCGCTCACCGTAGGTTTTGTTCCATGCAGAGAACACCATCCAAGGCTGGTTCTTCGGCATTTGGTGCGCATTTCCAATTATCGGTAGCGGAGTTGGTCCAGAAGGCCGACTCTTTCGTGAACCTTTGCGCTGCAAGAAAATCTTCAATACGAACCAAACTGCAGAAATGCTGAGTGCCGAAAGAATTATGGGGTGCATCGTTTCCAATTCCTTGACAATTGGGTGGGAGGCGCTTTATAACTGTGCATCCGCGAGCCTTATTATATTAAGTTGGCAACGGACCTGTGCCTCCAAGGGCGAACCAGAAATTCAATATTTCCCGCTCGATCTGCCCACGGCGAAGACCTGTCGTATCGTGCATTCTGCTGTCAATGACTGTCAAAGAGTATGAGCTCATTACAAGGCCCGCGATCGTTCATGTGCTGCTAGACCGCATAGAAATTGGGAATATAAGGTGCTAAGTATGGTCTGCTTGGTCGATATCTGAGGGGCAAACATGTTCAACCCCGTCGTAGAATTCTGGTCACAAACAAATTCAGAACCTCCAGGTAGAATGAAATAGTTACAGATACAAGTAATTTCCCCGGCTTATTAGGACTGGATGACCATCATCCGCTCCAATGTGTGCAATGCCTCCTCCTTCGATATTGGGGGCAGGATCGACGCCGCGATCCGGACCCTTTCTGTTGACGCAGCATGGAAGACAAGACGCGCGATGACTTCACCCTGTAAGACGTCAATGAGCTGAAAGAGTTAGCAGGACCGGATAGGGAAATAGGACGAACGAGTTCGACGAGGCAGGCCACCACGATCAGCCAGATGACGATCCATGTGATGCGTTCCATGGCCGAGTTATTCAGATGGTCATGGATGGCGTCCAACTTCACAATGGGGCGAAACGTGAGACATTGATCATACAAGCAAGCAGACACTGCCAGATATACGCACGAAATCACTAGCCACGCCCAGCTTCTCGTTCAAGACCTGTACGCGGGGCCGTATCTCCATGTATTCGCGGACCGCATCATAGAGCTCCTTCAGGCTGGCTTCGCTCCAGAAAAGTTCTGGGACGTCGAGTACATTGGACACGAGGTTCACATCCCGGCGTAGCTTGAAGAGTCGGCCCGTCAGTTTGAGGGCATCGTGACGGCGTAACTTCAGGGCGCCGGATGCTGCGAGTTGTCTAGGTATCGACATTGTGAGGGGCGAAGAAAGAACGATCTGCGCGTTTGTTTCGTAGTGAGCGAGAAGTGTGGATTGCGCTAAGGCGTGCGCAATGGAGAGCTTGAGTAGATGAGATCGGGACTTGAGGGCTATTTATGATTAATACCGATTATATCACCAAAGAATGACGTGGACTCACTGAAGAAATCGTTGTAGATACGAGGGTACGCGATATGCGGGTCATGCTACAGGATTATCAGAATGTGGAATACGAAAGAGATTGTTAGAGTGGCCTACAGTGTAGTGACACTCTTCCACTTCCCAATTGCCTTCCAGAATTTGGCGCTTCATGATCCCCGCGTTGTCAATGTCTTCCAAGATGTTTTTTTCCTCCAGTTCGCTGAGACCAAAGAAAACAACCACTCCATACTCGAAGAAAACCACTTCAGCAACGTCGTCGTCGTTCGGTTTTGGAGTCTCGACCTCTGGCACCGGCGGGGGGCACCAACGTTGATAAGTACCAGGGTCGGTTTCTGCTCCTGGGTCGACGTCAGTGCTCGGCCCCACAGGTACCCTTGCTGACTGAGGCGTCCCTGGTTCTGGCTCAGTTATAAAGCCTGCAGTTTCTGTTTCTGTCTCGGTGTCGGTTACGTCCTGAGGCGGAAGGTCAGTTGAGGGACCGTGGCGTACGCCACCTGATTTTTGGGTATTTATTGGAGAGCTGGAAGATATATAGCCTCCTAGGTTATCCGACGGAGGCGCTTCTGCGGGGAAGTAGGTGCCTTGGTAACCATTCTCTTCCGCCTCCGATAGGTGGGATATAAATGACTTCCCTGTCCTCATCTTGGCAGGGACAGAAGAGCGAACGTTTGCGTTTGGGCCATATCCTGGCAATAGAGGTAGGTGGTACATCTGTGCAACACGCGTTGGCGCGCTCTCATAATTGATATATGAAATTCACTCACAACATAAAGTGCTTCGTCGAAAGCTCTCGGCGATACATTGTGTTCGCGCTTGAGAAAAGACGACAAAAGCTTCATCTTGAAAGATTCGGCGACGCAGTACGCAGTGATTCTCTTGAACCCGGCTTGCTTTCGCTGGTCCTTGCTCATGCGCTCCGCCTGACTCTTGTACTCTCGCACGCCGCCATCCACGTCGTATCCCAGAGTCAGATCATCCTCTATGTGAGCCAACAACGGTCGCGTTTGTGGAGCTGAAGGAAGTTCGACGAGCTTGTGTGTAGTTTTTGACGACCGCTGTGATTTTGGGCCTGACGTCAGCCCTGCGACCGACGCCCGCCGCGACATAGAAGGTCCGTCAACGCCATTGTATCTCTTGTTGGGAACTCCCAGAGATGCAAGTCGCGACACTGGTTTCCGTTTGGGCAGTTGACTGGTGGACGGGAGCCGGTTTGCAGAGGGGCTGTGTGACATGTTCAAATGTCCCGAATAGCGACGTCCGACTCAGGGAAGGTTATATTAACACGCAGACAACAAACGCTGAGACTTGTTGGAGAAATTTGGCGTCTACGTCGGAAAACGGAGATAGTGAAGGGATTACTTACCTGGCATGAGCAAGTCTAGCTGATGCCTGAAGCCAATGAAATAACAATCAGGTTTCAATATTCAGGGGAGAATCAAGATTCGAGTCTCGAGAAGAAAGTAAAGCAGAATCAAATCACGTGCCAGAGTCCCCTGACACGGCGGACATTTAGCCCCAGTCAAAAACGGCCCGGACTATTCCGAGGTATCCCTGATTGCTACGAACTGAATACACTAGATTGCACACTTTTATCAAATGACTTCAACTTAACTAGGCGCACATCTGTATAGATGAAATGTAATTCTACCTAAATCAATCCTACTGAATCAACAGCAGAGCGAGGCAAATCGGATTAAAATGAATTAGCCAATGATTATTTAAGAGACACATAATCATTGTCACTTTGTCGTGCTGGCCGGTAGCATCATGATCGCCCGGGAAATCGTCAAATGCTCCGTAGGACTGATATTGAGCAAAGAGGCTGTCTGCAGGGACAAATCCTTCATACTGTAAAAAAGTGTATGGTGGCAAAATAACGCATAACGCAGGGCAAATTGCTAGCTCTGAACTAAGTCTCAAAATTCCCACGCCAGGAAAGTCTACAATCGCGACAAATTTGGGTGGAATTGGTTCAATAATCATTATTGCGTCAAATATAAGCAGTATACAGGAGCTACTAATGACAATTGGGCAGAATTTTTTGCAGAAACTTGAATTTATTGATAAGATAATTGCCTAATTAAGGCCGCGTAACGCACCCTCGGGCCATTGCCACCATACACTTTCTTACAGTAGTGTCGTGCTTGGTACCTCGATGCATAGCTGTCTGGTATTTGGGAATAAAAATTTAAGCCTGGTAGGATGCACAGGCTTTGGGAGGAAGTGTTACCTGGTTGCACCCCTTCTCCAAAGCCGACACATCTAAGCAGTCCAATGAACATTTTCTTCGGAAGCATCCAAATTATATAGGCTATGGCCTGGAACGGGGCGCTGGGATGGTAGGACCACATGATGAGGACAAACCCAAATATGTAGGGGTGGGCGATAACTGGAAAGTTGATCAGAGTTCAGTGCACGGCATAGATTTTGTGTTGAATGAATTTGGAATGAATACCTATTTTATCGTATGCCATGACCACGAATTGCCAGAAATGGGTGAAAATCTCTGGGATATTTACATCGGTGTCGTCAGAAACTGGAGTGGACATAAGTTGGGGTATCGGCGACATTGTTGGAGAGCGCYTGGTTATGAAGAACAGAAAGCYGCACGCGAATAAATGCTTGAACGGCGGACTGGAGCTGGAATGGGGGATCTAAATACTCGAGGGATGCTAATGAGCGCCCACGCCGTGTCTGCACCATATACACGTGTTGTGCTGTCACTGTAGGAAATWAAACGCTAATGGCACATACCTAACTATTTCCAAGGCMAAGGCCAAAGACAGGGCCGGGATACGCAGTGGCCAGGAGAAGCAACGGTTCCGACGTGAAGAGGGAGCTAGAGCAAGTTGTATTTTTGCAATCCGCATAGTTTTCGATACCGATTGGTAACAATTTASGTTTCGTATATACATGAGGCTAATCGCAGACGGCGGTTCTGTACACTCCACATCGAAARGTCACACAATTGCTTCACTGGGATRATATTTTGRCGATCCASTTGGCTAAATCAGCGTTGAGCTCGTCTCTTGCGGGTGGTTTCAAGATAATCCAGTGGCCTGCATCGTAGTTGTTAATAGTTGGCTTGGTGCAATACTTCTCCATGGTTGCCCTCCCGAAGGCAGGTATGGAGATAGCGTCGTTGTTAGCACCGGCATAGAAGAACGGCTTATATATGTTGATCTTGTCCTCGTGGATTGCTGAAAAACAAAGATTTTGAAGGTGAGAAGCAGAGCTGGCATCAGATTAGATATACTGACTTCCGCAATCTTCCATATCAATAGAAGATACTGCTGCTTTGTACCAGCAAAGAGGGCCGGTCATACCTGTCTCACGAATTATTTCTTTCTGAATGTCAAATTCCTGGAGTAGAAAGGTAAAAAGGCGGATAAAAAATCACAAGTCCGAAGAAGACAAACTTCTTGTGTAATATAAGATGGAATTGGGGGCGGAGGATTGCCGGCCAAAAGCCAGGATTTGAATGCGCCGGTTTTGGCGAAATGAGTCTTGGTATCCTCTACACTGAACCCAACAACGGCCGCCATGAATGAGTCAAACTTGCCAGAAACAAATAAGTACGTTTATCGAACTAATGAGGGGAAGAATATACGAACATTATCCATGATAATTTTTTCCGCTCCATCTTCAGCAAAGAAAGCCCAGTAGCCAAATAGCTCACGGCCTGCAAGGTTYGTGGTCTATATATTGCATATAACGTAAGTCGACGACGCTCAATTSTAGTTCATGAAAGGYGCATAATTTACATAGGCCATGAATTGAGGGTATGWCATTGTTGGATTCGGTGGTAGGTAGCTCACAGACACGCAAGCGAATCCCAAAATGCGATCCGAATCGATGTTCGCAATACGGCTGACTATTTTTGAGCCCCTAAATATAATCAGCGTTGTTGCTCGAATTAGCCACACACCGAGCTCACCAGTCGTGCCCCAGTACGACAACGCGTGTCCCCCGCTCAATCTCGAGGATGTCAAGCATATCCTTTGCGATGAGAGTTCCAGCGTATAGCTCCGGGTCAGTGGGTTTGTCCGTGCCCCCATAACCTAACATATCGGGGACGATGACGCCGTATCCCAGAGGCTGGAAGTAAGCAACYTGATGGCGCCACCCATAGGAAGAGTAAGGATAGCCGTGGAGAAAAAGGAGAGTCGGCTTGGTTGTATCACTGCCTTTTGCGTAGTAAACGGAATACTTTATCCCCCTGCCAGTGGTGACATCGCGATAAAAGGTTGAGTCCATTAGATGAGAGGTGCTGATGAAGGTGAGATGCTCAGATTAGAAGTGATCTCCGAATGAGCCGTAGGCTGAACAGAGTGCGAGATAATTGCATAATCGACGTTATGTATGGCTTCGGTTAGAGTCGAGATAGCCTTTACCTTGCCTTCAAGTTTACCAGCAGTTACTTCGAAACGGCGTCGAACATAGATTGACTAAGTATTTTTGCGAGCTTTTGCTGATACCTAGGTTTTCGTCGGCTTTACACGCAGCGCTAATAGAACTGTAGATGTTAGTTGAGAACTTTGAGCAAAGCTTAATCATCGGTGGTACTATCTGCATGACTTAACAGGACGACTAATTGACAGTTGGATGTCCGCCGTGTGAAGTTTCTTCAAATAAAGTAATTTGTTATTTTTCGCGCAATCCGTCTAACCACTGCATTCTGGCCGCTGATCAAAACACTGCCTGCATACCAGATGAAATATTAGAGCCGAATTCTATGAATTTTTCAAGGTGAGATCCTAGTATGAAGTTCGCCTTGCGATGATCAGTAATGATAGAGACAATAGAACAGGTTTCACCAATCTGCGAAAGCTGGACCGCGCATTTTAGGGAGTAGTCTTCTCGTCTTCCAGAAACCCCGAACATTGCCCATTTCACTGGTTTGAAAGTCTCACCACAGCATCAGATACATAGCTTGTCCTCTGCGAAAGCAGACTCACTCATTTGCGTGCCACCTTGAGTTCAACGTTCCAACTTCCATCCCAAGTTTTCGCGATGGCAACTCTTACACGACCGACAACCAAACCGCAAGTCGTCTCCAATCCCTTCCTAGACTCGCAAGTTCCGTCACCATTCCCTCGAGAACAACTGGTGCAGAGCGATGAGGAGGAGCTCGCCCCTGACGTTGCGGAGTCATCAACAGCAGCAACGACTGTTGCGCTTGTGAGTGGAGGCGGAACAACGATCCATCAATCTCTGATATCTCTTCCAGAAAGATGTCATGCCATCTATCCAACACGTCCAACGTTCATGCTTGATGACCTTGAACAACCTTCTCGCCGAGCCTAGAAATTGGAGCCCTATACTCCCTGACCGTCGTCACTCGATGCCATCCTCACCTGCCCAAGGATCGAGCACAAACGACAGCGAGGCAAGCCCTGCGCTGCACACCCTCCTCACAAACCTGCGAAATCAAGAGGCGAACGGAGAGATGGCCGAAGCACGAGGTTCCGACTCCGACTCACAGCTGCTGAGCGAACTGCACCGTCGAGTGGAATGGATATCAGACACGCTGCCGGACAAGGACGCATCCCTTGCAAGAGCGCTGGTGTCGCTGCTGACTGACCTCAACCGATTATCGAATATCGAAACCAGCATTGCCTATATGCCGACACATGTCCTGACTGAAGACGACGCTCCCCCACCGATTGACCTTCTAGACACCCTCACGCGACAACTCAGTGACCTGCAAATCCAACGGCTCTCGACCCAGACAGGCGGCCCATCCCCCGGACCGCTGATGGCCGTCGAGACGACGCTTCTGTGGTCCCGGATCGATACCGAGCTGGATAATGTCGTCGCCATGTGCAGAGAACGGACAGAAACGCTACCAAAGTTTAGCCAGGAACATCTTCCGCCGCAATATGATTATGCGGATTACGACGACTTCGAAAACCCCCCTGACTACGAACTTGGCGGCCGAGCTTCCCTCGATGATTCCAAGGCTAAAGCGCGGCACCCCCAGCAGACTACAGACGAGAAAATGCGGCTCGACCTGGAGGCCGTCACGATGGCCATTGACCGCCTTTATTCCGCTGCACCGCAACTGCACAACCAACGCGTGGAACTCAAGTCGTCGAAGTTGGCCGCGATGGAAAGGGCGAGACGTGAGGGTATAGACAGCGGAAGTTCGTTGCGCTCATCGCAGAAGGGCAAAGAAAGGGATGTCCGAGAGCTCGAGAATCTGCTTGAGTTAATTGGACGGGCGTCTGAACGGGCCATGAAGGATCAGTCTGTTGTTTTGGACAGTACCATGCACGCTAGGCTTTTGGAACGCGCCCGGAAACGCGAGATGGTCAAGGTCTGTCCTAATGCCTAAACGTCGTGCACCTGCTTCATATCAATTTCCTTTAGAAAGACGCTTTTGTTGAACAGCTCGTTCTACATTCCGGAGCGGGTCGGCTTCACGGCCAAGATGCTGTGCTACAGCCTCGAGTGAAGGATCCGGAAACCATGCTCACATTACCCGAATTCATGCGCGAACCGCTACCGCCATCTGAGCGAAATACGGATTTGGAGGCCTTACTCACACTTCCTGAATTCGTCAGGGAATCTGTGCCACCGCATCTTCTACACCCGGACCCCGAAGTAGAAGTCGACTTGCCGGATATGCAGATGGGGAAAGGCAAGGACAAGAAGAGACATCGCAGTCTATCCGCCCCTCCTCTTGCCTGGCTTCGTTCGATATCCAGTTCTTCCAACCTGAGTGCATCCAGCACTTCCTCTTCGAAAAGCAGACCTAAGGTTGCTCAGTCCCATGGTGAGATTCCATGTACAAAAGTTATATGATCACATGCTCAGGCCTGTCTGCAGGATTCGACATCATCTACGTCGCAGAAAACCACGAGAATCTGCATCACACCCTCGTATTTTTCACCGTCACCGGCCTCAAGGCTGGTACTGTTCTCCATGCCGAAGTACTATCTCATTTCCCTGAAGGATCAGCCTACGGCGGCGTGGGTGGCGGGCTTTTAGTGATCAAATCCGGTCCACAGTCCTCTCTTCCCTTGCTGCTCCCCGCGCATACCGCCCCAGGCCCAAAAGAAGTCCGCGCTCAGAGTAGCCATTATGAGATCAAGCTCATGACGCAAACATCGCGCAGTTCATCCCCAGACGCCGACAACAATGTTCCTCTCCTGGATGCCTCTCAACTCGCCACTATCAACCCGATCTCGTTCCTCTGCGCGTCGTGCTCTCTACCCGTGATACAGAGCAATCGCGTGGAAACCTGGCGGGATCTGCCGTCAGAGCACTGGGAGGAGCTCGTCGAGGCGTGGATGTGCCACGGCGACCAGAAGTTGCACGACCATGTCCAGCAGCACTCGAAGGCTGGCTTCTGGCCTGCCGAGGGCCTGGCACTGGTTGGTGGGAGTTACATACTCTTCGACGAAACGGCGATGAACACGAACAATCTCCACGTAGCGCCAGATAGCAGAGTAAGCTTGTTTATTTCTCTTCGTTTTCTCTTTCCTCTTTCATGTTTTTCGGGCATCAAGAAGATTGGCGTTGGCTTCCTCCAGCGGCTGGCGTGGGCATCGCCCGACCATCGACGCGTCTGGTTCGTGCCTTAGGTTTCGCAGCCTCAAGTGCATTGATCGGGCGAGTTTTGAGCGGTCAGGCATGTCCCACCCAGCTTTACCAGTTGATACAAAATGTCCTAGATCGAGGCTCTTTGAGCCAGCTACTCTTTCAAACAACTCTCATGCTCAATAAGGTCAACTTCTTGGGAGCTACGCTTGAGGGTACATTTCGTGTTGTCGCGTAGATTTCTTATGACTGTCGCTCACCTGTTCTATTTCTGTGCCTCGCTTAATATTCGAGTTGCTAATTGGAACTTTTTATAGCACGACGACAACTGGCGACTTACGCGTTGTCTTTGCGGTGCTATCGTAGGGCGATGCCGGGAACGAGCAGTAAACGACGGCAACACTATCGTGCATAGGATCCTGAAGTATGCTGTTCGTCCAGTAAGCTTGACCGCCGAGTAAGTCTTGCTTTGTTGGGGATGTATACGTGACATTGCTAATATACCCGTCAGCCCACTCCGAATCCCGTTGTCGGCCTTCATTGTCGAGGATATGATGGAATTTGTGCAGGCGCATGCCTCATATCGATTTGTAGTTCAGGACGAGGAAGAAGAGAAACCACGGATTCTTGTGAGATAATCGTATACTTTTGTTGCGAACTTGACTTGCTAATCACACGCAGATTTGGCTTTTCAAGCCGAGAATTCACCTCTCATACACGACGTCTCGATCGCATGCTATTCCGAAGAGCTCGAACGTTGTGGCAGCTAAAGTTTTGTACAAGCTGCTCAAGCCTGTTGGCGACAATCCGATAGATATCAAGAGGTTTGTGATTGTATCCCTACACCTAATTGCACCCGCTGACGTTTGGTCTTCAACAGTATATTGAACAAATATCCCGGATTTCCTCAGGCAGAATACCTCTCCTATCCTATGTCGATCTGCAGACGCCTTGCAGGCATGCTGAAGGAGAGCAATGCTGCATATCCCGAGAGCTTGCGCATGATGACCGGCCTCGAGGTGGGCTGGCTGCAGCGCGCGTCGTACTGATGTTTTGTCCGGCTTTCCTTGTTGCTTTTCGTTTTTCGCTTTCCAGTTATTCCCTTAATCCTGCAGGGTGCTGAAAATTATGTTAATTCGTTTCCTACGAGAGTATTTTCGTACGAAAATATCATACATAGATCTCTATATATTGTCTATGCGTACCTAGTTTTGGATTATGTTTCTGGGCTGGTGTTTCATTCTTGAACTACAAACTTTACGAGTCTGCGTTCGCCATAATTTATTCATTGGGTAATGGGTATAGGTTTGACATAATGGTTGACTAATTTGGTCTTGCTGAACGCTGAGCGCTGAGCGTTGACCAATAAACACGACGTATGCCACGCGCCCCAGGTCTCCCGTTCCCGACTCCCGACGGTGCAAAAAAATTGGGCGGAATTGTGAGTTATATGACAATAATCAGGAAATATCCGAGCCAACATTTTCGAGAGGTAAACATGTTGATCAAAAACCGGGCAACGCACAAGAGGCGCGAGAATTATTTTTTCATCCGCAACGTCCTTCTGTCCTCGGTGCTATTTCCACTTTTCTTGTATAAGGCCGTAGGGCCGGTTGACACCGGCATAGCCCACTACCCCTTGGTTAGAAAAAAATCAAACACACTAACCGGATATTAGAGAGAAATACTTGAGCTGGCGCAGCCCGGACGTACTGACGTACGTCCGGGGTGCGCGCTCTGAGCAAGGCGAGCCGCGATATTGGAATTTTGACTACCAAACACCAGGGCATATTATATTAATCTCGAGTGGAAAGTTGGCTAGAAGAAAGTTAATTTTGATTATATAGGTACTACATATATATCTCATATTGGGTTTCTTGCTCCTAATCTACAGATATTGAGAGGATGCCCTTCGAATATCTATGCCTGCTGTGCTCACGACGTGTGGGACGAACGAAATCTCCGAGACGTGATCGCGAGAAAAGGAATCCATAAAAAGAAAAAAAGAAATGGCCCGCAAATTTTATTCAGGGTCCACATTCTAAGACCCACTACCTAAAGGTAGCGGGGAAAACCATCCTACATGAACCTTTGGCAGTACACACCGACGAGTCTCGGAAAACAACGACAAGCTTAGGACTCGCATTGCTCAGTGGTCAATAACTCGTCGGATTGGTTTAATTGCCAACAGTGGACTCAAACTCATAAACTCAGACTGTAATTTTGAATGCTTCGTTGCTGTGGCACTGGCCTAGTTCATCACTACTGATAGGCACGCAGAGGTGGAGGGACCGATGGTGCTTGGTCAACCCGACGGACTACCTCGTTTCGGATAATACTACCCAGTCTACCAAGCCAAGCTTTTCGCCGACAATCTCGGCGACATGTCTTTTGAAACGCGCTACTGTCAATACAGGTTACGTTTGGTGTATTTCAATGGAAAACAATGGTCAAAAGGCCTGCCCAGCGACCGCACATAACTTATCTAAGTATCAATTTCCAGTCACAGCATACCATGCACAGCTCTAAATTGGGTTTTCTTGTGTTTGACCTATCTATCGTCAACATGGCGGGTCTGTTTCAACCGGCCACTTCACAGCATATATATGTTCGCTTATACTTACTTGGGACGCGAAAACTCTGAGCGCTCATTTTCTCCTCGGACCGGACGCTCGTTCGATATTTGTAGTGAATCAAAGCTCCGAGTCTTCGGCCTTCAAAGCTTCAACCCTTAACCAAGTTTTAGAAAATGAATCAATCCATGTGGCGGCCATTCGAGAGTGAAGATACCCTTGAAATGGAGCGCGGATGGCTGGCTGGAATATTGGTAGCCTGCGGCGCATATGGAATCGTCTTCACCCTCTTTGTGCTCTCCCTCGTACAGCTTCTACGGACCACGAGTCGGCCAAATTTAAAGTCGAGGCTCCCCCTCTTGGTATATGTTTGCTTGATCTTCACTTCCGGAAGTCTTTTCATCGGCTCGGCGTCGAGAATGATTCAGCTCGGATTCATCGACGAGCGCCTGTTCCCCGGTGGCCCAGGTGTGTTGCATTCCCCCTTCGAGCGCCTAGCACCTGACCATTGTGCGCCTAGCGGCCTTCGAAGTCTCACAATTCTCCCTTCCGGTTAATGTCATTGCAAATGTGACATACGTGTTCACCAATTGGCTCATGGATGGCATGGTCGTACGTCTCTTTTTTTATAGCTCTAGATCCAGCTCAGCGTAGGGCAAAGGTGTGGCGATGTATCGTTGTTTATCGCGGCGCTCGACATCTCTATGGGCCAGTTGTATTCATACCTGCAATTGCATACCTAGGCTCTATAGGTAAGCATTGCCGCTACAGAGCACAGAACATTGCTCTTACCTTTCTTTAGCACTCGGCATTCTTTGGCTTGTACAAGTATCCTCCCCCCGGTCTAATCCTTGGTCCTCGCCAATATCTATAAACGTGACTTTGCCTTATTTCTGGCTCTCCCTCGCCCTAAACGTCACAATGACTGTGGCAATCTGCGGCCGCCTGCTGTTCTACCGGCGGCAGGTACGCCAGCATCTTAAAGATGCCAGTGTATCCCACTATGCCACCATCGCTGCTATGTGCATTGAGTCCGCGCTCATCTATACAGTTTTTGCTCTCTGTTTCCTCATCCCCTTCTCGCTGGACAGTCCGGTGCAGTACATCTTCCTGCAAGCGCTTGGAGAAGTACAGGCAAGTAGCTGTATTATATCTCGGCCCTCAAGTTGACGGAGCGAAATACTGGCAGGTAATCGCGCCCCTTCTTATCACATATCGTGTGGCGAGTGGGGAGGCCTGGTCCAGCAGTAATTATAAGGAGGCGCACACGTATAACGCACGGCAGACCCCGGAGACTCCAATCCGATTCCACCAAAGTGATAGCACGGAAGGCATTACCACAAGATATTCGGCGGCTTGATCATCAATGAACGGGAATGCGAAGTTCTGTATGATCAAGCATAGTGGGCAAATGGCGACTAGGAGTAGGGGCACATGTGTATGACTTCAGTGACATTAAGGTGGCTAATTGCACTTTGGAAAATCATGAAGCACGACTAGCGACCGGTCTCACTCCATCGTTAGTCCTGGCGCAGGACATCCTCTTGCAAGTGTGGAGTATTTCGCAGTAGGCTTTACATCATGTAGCCGAAGCAGCGACTGGCCCGGTTTTGGGCGCTTTCTCCTCTAGTCTTTTTAAAAGAACACCTGTACAACTCTCCAGAGCCGCCGGCTCTGTGGGATAAGCATCTGCGCACCCAGCCCATCGGATCCTAAGGTTCTCGTCAAGAAGGTAGACGTATCCCACTTTGCTATTTGTCATGCCGAGTGGATCATGGACGTATTCCATATTTTGGCTGGAGACCAGATACGTTGGGTGAAGTTCCTTCGGGACGGTGGAACGCAAGCTGTTGGAGAACATGCGGACAAGGAAGGACTTGAGAATGTTCTCTTGCAGGTTGACCTGGACGTATTGGAACAGTGGGTTGGTGCGGAACCGTGAGTATGCTGGCGCAGCGAAGGACTCTGCGTGAACCTGAACAACGGTGGTTAGAGGTAGCTTGCGCGAAGTGGCTGGGTATACGCGCTTGAGATATCTGGCTCCCCAGCATAGCAATCAATGATATTTTTCCGAAGCACATTGTCGTCGTGTTCTTCTTCAGTCCGTCTTCTAGACATTGTCCATTAACGTTCGGGAAATAAAGAGCTTTCTGACGCGTGTATTAGACTCTAGAAACCAAACAGCGACATAAACCCACATCTTCACGGATGAGAACGTTGGGCGCGACCCACGTTTTGCCTCCGTTTCTCCGTGTCATATTCATATCATGAAAATAGCCCTTGCCCGCTTCTTTTATTCTGGAAATATTTTATTAGTGTATGGCACATATAAAAATATGCAACGCACAAGTGTCTCCGCTGCTCCGTTCGCGCATCTGAATCCAACAACTCCTTCACCCGCTCCGTTCGCGTCTGCACGACCGTTGTTGGTCGCTGACGGACACCAAGGGGCCGATCCAGAGGCCCCACAGCAACTGGCTCTGGCTTTTGAGCTGCAGAGGTAGGTAGGTCCGGTTTTTCTGCGGCAGCCTTTGTTGCTGCCAGCTTCGAACTCGTCGCGTACATCGAGCGCGTCAGGCTGATGTTGTGGTGAGCTCTTGTAATGGCTCCTCGTACAGACCGCCGTGCCAACATGGACATTATGTAGCTACAGTAGAGTTGGGTTTGCTGGTTGTAAGGTTGAGCTTGAGTTAGGCAATGAGCGCAAGTTCAAGTTGGCCAACTGCTGGCCTGGCACTCCTCGGCTTCGGTAAGAAATACTTCCGAAATTTTGACCCGTTCATGTACGTCGCACGTGACTTCGAATCTACTTACTTTTGTTCCGCTTCCAATCCACTTCAAGTTTCTGCAGAACTTGTGCAGGACCATATAAATTGGATGTCTCCATGTGATTTCTCTTTGCTCATTTATTTGAGATAAACTACAAAAAAGAGCCATTTCTTTCCGGCTATTAAACTACTCTTAACATCAAATAATCCACTTCATAAAAAACATAAATTTAATGACAACCATTTCCTTTGAGGTCTTTGAGTACACTCAATTTACGCAATATCTTGACCTACATATACTCCATACGAAACATCTTTGTTCTCAACTTCAAGACGGGACCTGTGGCCCCGCGCACAGGTGAATAACAAGAGCGACAGGTGGTAGGTACGTACTGCAGAGCAATCGGTAAGCATTTCGTGAGCTAATTCCAACCTCTCGGGCGGCCTGCGGGAGGACCCCCGAATATACTGATGGAGGCTAGATCCCGAGTTGGACAAATTCTGGAAAATCAGCCCAAACGGCCTACGGCCGTTTGGACAAAATTTGTGATTTTGGGACAAATTCTTAAGATTCAGGCTCCTTCTGACCGTGGCGGAGACATCTTGCCTTTTTTGGCTATAACTGATGTTCCCACGACTCGCTTATCTTAAATTTTGCGAAAAGGCTATATCCTAAAAGCCCCGATGCGGACAAATTTTCGAAAAATCACCCAAAAAACGTGCGGACAAAAAGCTGAAATTTAGACATTTTGGGAGTCCTCCTGCGGGTTCCTTGCCCACCTGAATTTGGCTGCGGACCCGACTGCTCCACCATCCGTTGCCGTAGCACTAATGAATCTGATGTAGTTCACTATTCTACTACCTTACAAAGGTGGGGACCGGATTCTTTTCAATAGGCCAATGATCTTCCGTCGCTCACTCACTTATAATTCGCTTCCTATTAAACAAGAATAAGCGCCCGTGAGCTCATTTGGCGCCGATCATCCGCTATTTACATGTTTAGCCATCACAATGATGAAGGAGGTTGGGTGAAGAATTTTACAGCCCAAGTACAGTCTGCTCAAAACTGTGCGTGATTTTTGTCGCGGTCCCTGCCATACTCTAAAAGGTGCGATCAAGTTGCGATGCTCCTTGGAGAAATATATAGCTTCATCACTGAATGGAAACCATTTCTCATCTCACGATGTAAGCACTGCTCTCACCTGCCACCACCGAGTATATAATAGTCGTCTCCCCTGATTATTGGTGTTCTTCTTCTCTTCAGATTATCCCAACCACGGTCACCTACTGCACTATCACAATTAACAGGCGCGATGGCAGCGCTATCGCTATTAAGTCCCATCAAAGTGGGTACTCACATGCTGAAGAACCGCATTGGCATGGCCGCTCTCACGCGCAACCGTGCAGAGAACACTTACCCCACGGATCTCATGAGGGAGTACTATGTCCAACGGGCCGACGCTGGCCTGATAATATCCGAGGCCATTCTGGTCAGCCGTCAAGGGCGAGTAACTAAAAGTTACATATTTGCCACGCTCAGATTTTAACTGCCTACTCCCCGTGCAGTACTGAATGGCCACATGCGCCTGGCCTATGGGACGACCGACATGTTGCTGGATGGCGGAATATCATCAATGGCGTCCACGAGGCCGGCGGCAAGATATATGGCCAGGTCAGCAGCTATGATTCTGTGTAATGATTTTGGGGTACTAATTTATAAATCCATCTCAGCTCTGGCACGGTGAGTTCGCTGCCTCTGGAATACCACTTCTTCATATAGCTTACAAAATACACTAGTGGGCCGAGTCGCCCATCCAGATGCGCCCGAGCAAAAATTGGCTGGGGTTCCAGTGTACGGGCCATCAGCAATCGCCGCACGCGGCGGGAAATTTCGCCATATTCCAGGAACTCCTGGCTATGTTACAGTGAGTTACCGTTGCACCTAATTTACTTCCATACCGTCCATATATTTGAGAATGATACTCACCAATTGCCGAAGCCCGTTGAGATCGAGGATCCCTGGACAATCATTAAACAATTCAAGGATGCCGCCGTTCTCGCGAAGCAGGCCGGGTTTGATGGGATTCAGCGTGCGTGACGCCCTTAAATTCGTTTCCAAAAGCTAAAGTGCGTGGTGCAGTGCACTCTGCAAATGGCTACATTATCAATCAGTTCCTCGACAGTACGGCAAATAAACGGACGGACCAGTGGGGTGGTAGCGTTGAAAATCGTGCAAGATTCGCCTTGGAGACATTGAAGGCAGTGAAGGAAACATTTGGTGAGGACGTTGCTCTCAAGCTCAACCCCACAGGAGGCTACAACGATATGGGGTATGGTATCAGCTCCGCCCACGCGGTCACTTATATCCGACTGATTTATCTCGGTGTAGAATGCCACTCGAAGATGCACTTGCAACATTTTCGTATTTAATGTCTGAGGCAGACAAGCTTGGGGTCGCATTCATTGAGCTCATGCGCTACGTTGAAAAATATGATGTCCCATACGACGGCAAGTCCCAGCCCTGTATACTCAAACTGATAAACTGATCAACGCTCATACGCACCATAATAGGTGTTGCACGCTCAACCAAGCACGATGTCCTGAGCTCGTACAGGAAATACATCAAAAATGCCAAACTCTTCTTGAACGCAGACGTCCTTCCCTCCGAGGGGGAGCAGTTGGTTGCCACGGGAAAGATAGATGGCACTTTCATTGGGTTCAATTTTATCACCCATCCAGACCTAGTAAAGCGCGTCCGGCATGGAAAACCTCTCGACAATGTTCCGGATATTCCACATCTCCAGACAAACAAGACTACGACCGATTGGAGGACTGGATACACAGATTACCCTCTTGCAGATTACTCTAAGCTTTAACGGATATAAGTTATATTTTTTGTGTTATGATTAAATTGACTGCTTAGAAAGGGTACAAACCGTTGGCAGATCCACAGTTTGAATTGACGTGGAACGCTCAATGTAAGCAGCCCGCCGCAATTTGATTCAGAGAACCCCTCGAAAAGATGATCATGCTATGTGGTGGTGCATATTTTACTCATCTTGCGTTTCGACCCATGAGAGGATTGCCCAACGATGGTACGCGACGGCTCGTGGAAGATCGTTGAGCAATTCACGCAAGCGGCCATCCTAACTGGCTCGGTCGCAATCGGGCGTGCGTATAAATCACTCAGGCTCTGACGGTGGGCAACAAGCTCACCGACGAGTAGAACAGCAGCGTTGAAAACCACTCCGGGACCGGCTCGAGATGCTGAAAGCGGTGATCGATGTGTTCGGCGACAACGTCCCTAACAGTGCCCATTGACCAGCTACAGTGACGTGGAGTGCGTTGCTCGAATACTCCCCCACGAGAGGCGAAGGTAGCCGAGTCATATCTCGAATGTTACTTGAAACTTGAAGCTTAAAGTCGACTCAACCTGGTCTTGTGCGCGCGCCACGAAATATAACGGTGTGCCCCCGAGTCCGCACGCCGGCGGTACTCCTACATTTACGTACAACCCGGGTGTGCTCACCGGGACGAAGCACGACGCGCTCTCGTCGTCACAGCCCTACATCACGAACACGAAGGTCCTTCCTGACGGGGGCAAGCTGGCCTCAGGAGACCGAGTGCGCGGCATCGTAATCACGTTTAACCCCATCACTTACCCTGGACCTGGTCGATGGCATCCTATACGAAAAAAACACGCAAACATCATGCCAGATACCATCTGGAGACGAACAAGAACTCGACCAACTAGGAGCTGGGTACACGAATTAACCTATTGCGAATTTCAATATCCCAGTTATCCGTCGAACGTGCACAGTTGTAGGAACGTACTTTTGATAGACTGCAAGTAAAGCTTAGCGGATCCTGCGCTTCGCTTCTGGTGTGTATATCTTACTGTGATCTGAATTGCATGGGGGGGATGCGCACTTTCCTGAAAGATAGAGATCCAAGCGCTGAACATACAAATATAGCATTACTTTTCATACACCGAGGTCTTTCCTCGGAATCGACATTAGTATAGCACATTATTTGAGCGCAAGGCGCATGGATAACGCATCCTCGCCATCACCATCTAAAGTTTGAACATACACCGTTGAGTGGTGGGACTGAGCTTATATTAGAGCCACGTACAGTATTTCTTTTCCACTTTAGCGACCTCAAAGCCGAGAGTGTCGCGGTAGAGTGCAATGGCAGCCTTGTTTGATTTTCGGACGTGTAGTGAGACGTACGAGGCTTTGTAGATCGAAGCCATTGCCTCCTCTACAGCGCAGAGCAGTGTCAGTCGCATATTCTAGTATTCTAAATTTGTGGGGACGGACGTGACAGTAGCATCAGTTTCTTTGCTAGTCCGAGACGCCGATATGAGCGCAGCACAGATATTGAGTTGACGTGCCCATGGATCTCCTGAGTCTTGTCGTCCTCGGCTGGCTCGTCACTGTACGACACGTCAGCTCTACTTAACCTCCACTCAGACATCCTAAACGCGGTGCGACGTACATCTTTGCTAGAACGTAGCCCACGATGCGACCCTTGTGGTCCTCCGCAACGAACGAGATCTGCGGCCAGGTCATCGCATGGTACATCCCTGCAAGCCGTCAGCAAGCGCCCAGCCTCTTGGTGTGGCTCTGGCACGCACAGAACTTCATCATGTAGTTTTCGGGAAGGTTCTGCAGGTTGCATGCCTGCATGCCCATGAGATCGTCGACCTAGTGCGCGAGGCAAAGCAAGTGTGGTGAGCACATTTCGACGGCGTGTGCGGCAGTGCGAGGCCCTCTGTCTCAGCGCGATGCAGGGAAAGCGGTCGACCGTGACGCTGGCCAGGCGCTGAAAAGGTGCAGACTGACCTTGGCTAATCGGACATTCATGACGACGTCGGCTTCTAGATGCGGCGTCCTAGAATATGTAGCGGTGCCAGTGGACGCTGGGAAGATGAAGGACGGTTGTCGGCCCACCGGCCGCCATCGCGCAAAGGACGCGATCAATTTCAGTGCACGTGTCGAGATCAAGGTTTTCCCTTTTGAAAACTTGAAAACTACAGCTCACGAAGTCAAGCTTCAACTTGAATGATCATGTCCTCCGCTAGTACTTACTAGTGGTATTATTTATAACGTGGAGGAAGTACATGCTTCGTCAAGACATAAAACAGCTCGGGATCAAATCGATTGTGGTATAACGTGATGTGTCGTAAGTAGTACTATCTTGTAAGTATTCGCGCCGCATTATCCTATCGTTTAAGCCGTAGGTGGTCCCTGTCGTCATCGTCATCCTGATCATACTCCCGATTTTCATCGATGGCATAAGGAAGGGGCACCTCGCGCGTAACGCGGTACTGATCAACATTTCCAAGGTGCTCGTTCTCTAGGCGGTCTGCAAGTGGTCGAAGGAGGATCAGTAACTGTACCATGTACTGTGTCAGGACGTACAAAAGTTCCATTGGACGCGTCGCAGCATCTCGAGCATGCCAGCAATGAAGGAGCGCAGCATCATGGATGGGCCATTTTGCGGGATGTATATCACCCAGATGAACCGGATCAGGACGTTGGTTACCTGTCGGTGGGCGTCTCGATCGTAAGTAAGAGGCTATGGGACAAGAAAGAGATGCGTACGATTGCGAAGTAGTACATCTGATTAAAAGCACATTGTGTGAGTATATATCTAAGAACACTCAGATGAAATCTCGAGGCAAGCTTACGGGGATGTTGTTAGTGTACACAAGCTCTGGACGCAGCAGAGGGTGCGGTGAATGTATCCGAAGGACAGACCAATCCATCAGAAGATCCTACAAGCTTGCGTTAGAGGGATATAAACACCGTATATCGGAGGAGCATACCCATGAGAGCGCATATGTTGAGTAGCTAATCTGGGTCAGAATGTAGATTGCAAATATGGCGCCGTGGTTGATCTCTGCATAAGCGGGGCGCGCATTGGCAAAGTCGGTGGTGTAAGAAGCCCGCACTCACGGTGATGTCGCCACAGAAAGAAAAATAGATAGGCGATAATGCCAGACCCATATTTCCCGCCCTGGCATATGTATCAGCCACCACGCTCTCGGGGCGTGAGCGAATAATGTGGGGACTGACATTGATCAGATGCGTGACGAGCCTAGAGTCAACATAACGCTTGATAGACTGCACAAGCCGGATGAATAGCGGCAGCGCGGCGCCCAAAAACGCAAGCGGCCAGTGCTCCGACGTAACATTGCACTTCCCCCAGTTAGGCGAAAAACCATCGACGTACACACACACGAAGAAATACACATTCGAGAGCGTGAACACCAGACTGCAGAACTGATCCCTGTATACATGGCGTCAACTAAGGTACCGAGACGGAACACGAGGACGTACCCCATCCAGAAATCGGTGAACTGCGTATTAAAGATTTGCATCAGAGCTGATAGACTTCGTGTAATCGATGACGCACCTCGACGCGTTTCGTCCCAGATATGAACAACTCTGCAACATGCTTGACCAGCCAGAACCGGGACGACCGGAAGAGAACAGGAAACGGGTTGAAGATGACTGCCGCGGTGAATGCAAGCCAGATCAGCGGCCATATGTTGGGCGACACGGCCGGCGATCCTATCAGCGAGAAGGACAACCAGAAAGCATAAGAGAGCGCCGCGAGGAGGATGGCAGGAGTCTGAGAGCGAAAAAAACTGAGATCAAGTGCAAGAGGCCGCGAGGGAAGAAACTTACCTCGAAATACGCCGGGGGACCGATTTGGGTGAGCACGTCAAGCTCTGACAATGTCCGCGGGATCAGAGCTTGCATGATGTAAATATAATTCAAAGTTGGCCTCACCGAAGATGAACACATAATTAATCCGAGAATCCGCCCATACCAGCAGGTTGAGGCCTACAAGGAATGAGAATAGCAGCGGCACAAGCAATATGCCATATATGTAAAGTAGGACATTCCATTGTGGGAGTGCTTCGTGAGTTTCAGGCTGAAAGGCTGATAGTTAAATAAAACGCTTAGCACACGAGTATATTCATTATCATGAATGAGATTACCTTTAACCATTCCATCGACAAATGCAGGCAGCGCAAGGCCCAATACAAGACCTGCTCTGAACGAACTGAAATGATGGTTTTTTGCGTTGTTCCCAACGCGTAGGCGCTTCATCGCCTTTTTTTTGTTGCCACGAACTACGGTATGGGCAATGATGTTCAAGACTCCGACCAACGTTTCAGCGAGGGGTGCATACCGAAAGATGTGGCATACATATCCTCCATCTGCGTCATCATCTGGCGGATAGAGGTGTCGGAGGCGAATGCACTCTTTTCGACCTTTACATGGGCATTGAACATGTCTGGACATTGTTCTCAATGGCTTTAGGCGTACCTTTTCCGTCATATACTGGTGTTGTACAGGTATCTGCCTCTAGCATAAGGAACCAACGGCCTAGCGTATCTTGAGAAAATGATGCGAACCTTCGTCACTTTCTCAAATTTCTTCAGAGCTTTGCGGAATCCCGTGATGTTGAGAATCTGTCCACGTTGATCAGCCCTTGGTCAATCATAGGTCAATAAAACTGACCCACTCGATAATTGTGTAACACTTCCAAACCGCTAAAAACAACAGTGAGTGACGACTCCGAGTGCTCCGAGAGCAAATGCAGTCAAGCGTGTAAAGGGCATTGAACCACTCACCGATAGTGCTCAATAACCGCCTTCTTTAATTTCCTCTTCGCGTAAAGGTAGCTATCTGGATCAGCAGAAAGGGGAATCTTGTAGACGTTGTGATGTTCATCTGGAGATTTGTCGTCATCGGACGACTGGCCGTTTGAATCTTCCACGTCCCTTCGTTTTCCAAGAGCTTGCATCGAAGGCAAAAATTGGAAAGTGGCTTGCGCTCCGGAAGCACGGTTCAAAGTCCCCCCGGTGTTGATGTTCGAAGGTTCGGAATTATTGGATGTTTTTCCTTTCTGAAATGAGGGATGAATGTCAGACGCAATGAAGTTGAACGAGTGGGATTGAACGTCGCAACAGATACGCAACCTACAGCATCTATGGGAAAAGCTTGGGCTTTCTGCTGTAACTCCCTTTTGGAGGGTAATTTGATGGGGGGATATAATCCAATGAAGTTTCGGAGTGACGCTAAAGCAACCATGCCCCATGTCTCCTTCGGACGTTTGTTCTATTTTTATTTAATTAACGAAGGATTCAGGAAATGGGAAATGCTCCACGTACAAGAAAAAGTCGTCGATGGTCATGAAGTTCGTCGAGTTGTACTTTCAGGGTATGTCCACGCGCAAGCATCTCCTTCTCTCGCGCGAGGTAAAAGGACTCCACTTTGTCGAGCTGCGCGTCGAGCATCGTGAAAAATGATACCTCCTGCGGTGATAGTTGCTCGAGGAGTTCATGGAGTGGGAGGGCGGCCAGCGGGTTTGTTTGGACTGTTTGTCGTCGCTGTGGTAGGCTATTCGATCCCACTGTGAAGTGAGGGATAAGCGATTCTAGCGCATTATCAAAAGGTAGAAGACTAACTTATGCTCGAAAAGCTTTTCCCTCGTGTCACTAAGCTCGGAATCCCAAATGAACCCTTCCCTCTGCCGGATGCATTCGACTTCGGTGCCCCAGCCTGACTATTCGCATCGCCGCGAACATCCTTGTCCCGTGAAGAAGTCTGGTTCAGAACATACTCTTCTGGCCGTTCAAATTCGTCAGAATCCACGTCGGATGCTCGAGGCGCGTTCGGGGGGGACGGCGTTTCATCTTGAGAGTCCTCATTGGATGATACATGAAAGCCCGTTCCTTGCTGAGTGTTTCGTATCGCTGTTATACGCTTCTTAATGCCTCGGTAGTCTCTGGCAAGTTCGGGATGAGGGATGGCATTCGTCTACGCAATGCTGCAAATGGCGCACATATAAGCTTTCTTCCACTCTGGAGTCTAAAGCGAACAGTCGATCCTGAGTTAACAAGGGATACAGTGGTGACCGGAGAGAGATCTACCTGTGTGTCGCGTAAGTATCTGATGAATGAACTTAGCACAAGGGAAAATGATCATATATAAAGTACTTGCTGAGCGAATTTCATAGCTCCCGATGAATCTCGGCTAGTGGTTCAGAGATAGATGGTCGGCCTAAAGAAAACAAATCGGTTTGCGATAGAAAGCTAAGTACTTCGAAAGCCCAGGAGCATTGAATGTTAACAATAACAGATGATGCAAAAATGATGCAAGAAAAGGCGGAGAATTATGCAAAATATTTGATGAGAGTGGGATTCGAACCCACGCCCCGGAGGACCAGATAACCGTTGAAACAGTTAATGACGAGCAACAAATGCTCTGATCCTTAGTCTGGCGCCTTAGACCGCTCGGCCATCTCACCCCTGGATGTAATATGAATTTATGTAATCAATACATTCTCAGCGCTGTTTTCCCAATTCAATCAACGTTCGAACATTCGCTATTGCTTGAATCTTGCTTGAATCTGTGCCAGACCTCCAACTACTTCAACGTATCTTTTCACCTTCCTAGGAAAGGGCTTGCTCTGAGCTTATGGGATAAGCTCAAGAGCTCTGCTTGTCGCTCGTCTGGAACGAGCAAGTTTGCTTGCAACGCGAAAGGTAGAAAGTCGTCCTACTTCGCCCTACTAGAAATAAAAAGCTAAAACCTCTAAAACATAGCCTATTTCTGGGTTCGTGTGTGAATGCCCATCATATTCCGCCGAAGGATCACTCTGCATTGTGCAATGAGGCCGCGTACCAGCGTACGAAAAGGTTGCTGCATTCGCATGCAACATTAATGCGCATTGCGTACATGGCAGATGCGAACCTCCCCACGCAAATTGGTGGATATTCGGCTGTTCAAAATACTTCGGCCATCTATCCCGCATGCACAGCTGAAAAGCTCCCGCTATCGTTATTCAGCCTGACCTATGACCTTAAAATTCGAGCAGCTGTGACTCGGGTCACCCATATCTCGTCATTGGCACGCGGCAGCGGAGGATAAGGCGCTCTACATATCATACAAGGACATCATTGCATCTCCATACACTCCAATTTCTCCGTTTACGTGACAACGGACCATTCTAAATATTGTTTCTATCTCAATCTCGAGACTTGGTGCGTGGTCCCATTTCACACCAAGCAAAGTTTGATTTGAAACTATTTGTACAGGACCAATACAGGACGGTGGACGGGAGGTATCATATATCGATATCGATATGAAATATCGTGGTAGGTTTGCAAAGAACCAATCTAATATCGTCACTAGTGATCATAAGTTACTTAAGTCGCGCAGAAACCTTTTGACAGAAAGGTAGACAGAATTCGGAAAATACACCACGCAATATCTACTGCGTCATGCTCCGCGATGACATCGGACATCAAGATTATCAGAGTGTGCAGTCCGCACCGAGCCGCCAGAAATTTCGGGATCTTCGTCCAGATGAAGGGGTTGGGGATCTATTTTTGCCCAGGGTCCACTGGAATTTCCACAAGTGCTACATAAAAGGATTCGTACGTTCTGCCTTCTAGTGCTTCCCTTGCTGCTTCCTCCACATTTTCTTCACGTTTCGCCATGGATGAAAAAGCAGAGGCTGTAGCCACTGTCCAGGACCCTAAGCGCTCCAAGCACAACTCGCTGTCGAAGACCTCAACTCTTTCGCAAGAGCGCTCAGACGGTGCATCACTGGCGACTGCCCACGCCGTATCCGGCGCAAGAGATTCTGCATTTCTGAAGAAGGATGAGGCGACAGAGAAGGCTGAGGAGGTGAATGAGAGTGACGATTGGGCTACCGATCCTGAAAATGCTAGAAACTGGTCAGGGCTACGCAAATGGACTTCAATGCTGGTGGTGGGTACCATTTCTTTTAACCAGATTTCTTCCACGAGCTGAATCATTGCGTAGGTATCGTTTTATACCCTGATACCGCCCCTCGCTAGCTCTATGATGGCACCTGGACTGCCGGAGGTTGCTGCGAAATATAATATAACAAGTCCAACCGTTACGGCTCTGACGCTGAGTATATTCTTGATTTCTTTCGCCCTCGCGGTTCGTCTCCATTCCCCTGTTAAATCCGCCAGAAGTAATCAATGTTGTTCTTCTAGCCTCTAGTACTGGGCCCTCTATCAGAAATGTATGGTAGGAAGTGGGTAAGTTGATGACTGTTATTCATTTCGATGGAAGTTTAATTGTGCCAAAGATCATGCACATCGCGAATGTGTTTACTTTGGGCTTCAGTCTCGGGTGTGCTTGGTCGCCAACTGTAGGCTCGCTGATTGCCTTTCGCTTCATGAGTAAGATCCTATTCAAATTGTGTTCCGCGTCTGTTATTGACGATCATTCAGCTGGCTTCTCTGGCAGTGCCCCTATTGCAATCGGTGGAGGCGTTGTGAGCGACCTTTTCTCAGAACGAGATCGGGCTTCGGCTATGGCGCTTTTTAGCTTAGGACCATTGCTCGGTATGTCGGACAATGTTCTCCCTTCGGGTATCTAATGCCCTATTCTCTCAGGACCGGCAATTGGCCCGGTTGCAGGCGGATTCATCACTGCTGCAGGTGGAATAAAATGGGTGTTCATCGCCATCGCCTGTGAGTCCCTGGTCTCCCCCCACCTTCCGTGTGCGCCGCTAAGCAAAACCGATCATGTTCAGTGACTTGTGGCGTCGCGAGTGTCGTCGCCCTTCCGCTGTTACGCGAAACATACGGACCGGTGATCCAAAAGCGTCGCGAGCACAAGCGTCTTGCCGCGGATCCCGAGGCGGCTGCGCGCGCGGCTTCAGCATCTCAGCAAACGACCCGCGAAAAGCTGCAGGTCCTATATGATAACCTCACTCGACCCGTGATTCTCCTCACGCGAAGCTTCATTTGCTTTATTCTCAGCGCATTCATGGCATTGTGAGTGGCCTACGCATGCCTTCTGCACCGATCCCCCTATTAATCATGCCCACTTGTGCGTTGAAAATAGCGTATATGGTGTGTTCTCCGCGGCGCAACAATGTTACCCGGTCTTCGGTCCTCTGACGGGTGATATTTCAAACAGGGATTTACTATCTGATGTTCTCGACTTTTGCCGGTACGTACTGCCTGCTTGCTCTCTCCATGACAGCTTCGGGACGTTGCGTTGACTCCGCCGCGTTCTAGATTTCTTCAGTGAAACATATGGGTTTGGAGCGGGCGTTGGAGGACTGGTGTATCTCGGCCTGGGCATTGGATTTATCTCCGCGACGTTGGTTGGCGCCAAATTCGCAGACAGGATATATAAGACGGTAGGGACTGTTCGATTCGCTCCAAGCCTATAATTCTCACCGCTTGCACATTTTTCAGCTGGCTGACAAAAACGGTGGGAAAGGCAAGCCAGAGATGCGCATCCCGGCATTATTTGTTGGAGCGATCCTGGTGCCCATTGGCCTGTTGTAAGTCTCGTTCCACGTGCTTCGAATCACCTGGCAGAATCATAATTGATTTTGCCTTCCGTGTAGGTGGTTTGGCTGGTCGGCGCAGGAAAAAATACATTGGATCATGCCCATCATCGGTTCTGGAATCTTCGGCTTTGGTGTGTGCCAGCGTCGGTGTCAAGCGGCTGTGATATATCTAACTCCACCGCCTCCTGCGCAGCATTCATGACCACTTAGTATGTTATGCCCGCGGATCGCGAGCTGCCCACTGACCAATTCTCGTGCAGTCTCCCCATCCAACTTTATCTGATCGACGCCTTTGAATACGCTGCCAGCGCAGTCTCGGCCGCTGCCGTAAGCCAACTTGTATTGTTAGCTTGTCGCCAAAAAAAGCTGACCTGTTCTGTCCTCCTAGGTGTTCCGCTCGGTTCTCGGGTTCGCCTTCCCACTCTTTGGCAAGCAGATGTTCGACGCACTCGGCGAAGGGGGCGGTAATACGGCATGTGCATTTCAGACATCCATCACCGTTCAATATCCTAATTCACAATGTAGCTTCTTGCTGGCATCGCGGCGGTCTTGGGCATCCCGTTTCCAATATGGATCTATCTCAAGGGCGAGGAGCTGCGCGCACGGAACCCACTCACACGGCGGTAACATGCTAGATGCTGGCGGCTTTGATGATATTACGCACCGCCAGCTGGTATGCATCCTGTCTATGACTACACGACGGATATGAAAAGTACACGATTTTTATTTGGGTCGCAACGCGCCCTCGAGCATGGCTGCATGTTTTAGACCTTCCATTCGGAATAACAAGCCGAATAGATGGGTGGAAGAGTGCATTTGGACTTCAGTACATATGTACATCTCATTTTATATCACACATTGTTCACGTCAAAACCACTGGAATACTACATAAGTAACTCCAGCACTTAGTAAGAAGTGATACTATCAGGGAACATTGACGGATGCCACTCTCGTAATCTCATCCATCGGGATCTCAGTGATTTTCTGCATTTACGCTCGTTCAGCTTGGCATGTCGATTGCCGAATGAATGTTAATGTAAATTTATTCTGCCTTGCACACTAGAAGTTTATGGTACTTAATAGTCGTCATGAAAGACTGCTGCCACTAGCGGGTGCATGTCCATAATTTACGAAAGGATTTAGCGGCTTGGAAGTAGCGCGATCGTTGCTGTAATGAAAATGATGTAAAAGCAATGAGATGATAGTATGTAATGCTGTCGACGAGGGGAGATATGGGATACAGTCTAAATACGTGTATACGCTGATCCTAGCCGTTGAGAGATGTAGATGTAGATCGTGTACAAAGCAGAGCAGAATAGAAATGAAGGGGAAAAAAAGAAATCAGTGCACATCGAGAGCGCTGTTGGGTCATAACAGCAACTCATGCGACGGTGGTAGGTTAGCATTGAGCACAAATCACCGCCGCACACGAGCGAGCGGCGCTGCGAGGAATGTCGCCGACACCGGCGTCTGCCCCGTCGGCGACACAGCACCGCTTGTCGACCCGGAGGCCCCTGCATGGGCTGAAGCGGTTGTGCCTAAAGCAGTGCCATTAGTAGCAACGGCCACGCGTCGTCGTCGTCGTCGTCTGCTCAATTAGTATTAGCGGGAGGTGTGCAAGGTAAAAGGAGAGGCGCACCGAGGGAAGATCGGCCCGCGCGGCATTGGCCGTACGTCAAGGTCCAGAGCGATATTCGCTGCTGCCTGCAGAGCCTGCGAACCGAAACGCGAGTCAGTACATTAAACAGGAAATTGAATTGCAGAGAAGACGGACCTCGATCCACTCGACAACCATCTCGACGCCGTCCGCCTGCAGGAGGAACTGCTCGCCCTCGACGCGCACGCGAATCACATTACGCCGTTTGAAGTAGTCCGCGCCGAGTCCGCTCTCCGCGTACTGCATCGTGTACTCGTGTAGCAAGTCGGTCGGGTCTGGACGGTCGTCGGCCGGCACACGCGCTTTTACTTTGCCCTTGTCCATCGTTTTCCCCGTACTTTTTCTTGCGGTATCCACTGCGGTCGCAGACACAACAGAAGATCCAGACCCAAGCGTCGACGAGCCCGAACCTGGCACAGGCGTTCCCGGCCGCGAGCGCTCGTACACAGACGTCGATGGTGTCGTAAGTGTGCGTGAAGGCGAGCGCGACCGTGACCGTGAGTGAGAGCGCCGTGTAGAGCTAGCCTCATCCGCGAGTGAGTCTGCGCGCGAGTGAGACCGCGCAGGCGACCCAGCACGCGATCGTGCAAGACCGAGACTGAGCAGCGCGACACTCCCCGACGCAAGCGCGTGCATCGCGCTGAGACCGTGGGCAGGCGCAGGGCTGTGGCTGTGGCTGCTGCTGTGCCGGTGACTGTGGGCTGGCGAGTGCGACTGACTACTATTCTTGGGCGCGGCGCTGTGGCTTTGGCTATCCGGACTCGCGCTCCGCGGTGGTGCGTCGCTGCGTGCGCGGCTATGGCCCCTGCGCGCGGACGCTGGCGAGAGCGACGCGGACGATGTCGATGCAGGCTTGAGCAAGTGTACGGCGAGCGACAGCGGGTTGCGCCTCGGCATCCCTGGAGTACTTGGCGGTGCGTCCTCCGGCGGGCCTGCGTGCGGCATGCTTCGGGTGTGCCTATGCGTCGGCGTGAATGTGCTCTGCGTCGGCGTGAACGTGCTCCGCGCCGGGCTCTGCGCGGGGCTCGAGCGCTCAAGGACCGGTGGTCCGTCCCCACCCACCTCACTACGCTTGCGCGCGCGCGCGGCCTCACGCTCGATATCAGCACGCGCCTCCTGCTCGCGTTCAGCCGCGCGCGCTGTCTGACTTAGCGGGTCCACATCCGGCCTTCCCGCGCGGCCCTCGCCGCTCAGCCTGCTCGCTCCCGCATCGAGTCGCACAACGCCACTGCCACCGTGCGCAAACGCCGCCGTCTTCGTCGGCGCGGTCGCACCGCGGTCACCCGCGCCCACCGTATTCTCCCACCACGCGCCAAGCCGTGCGGCGGTGCTCCCCCCCGCATGCGCGCGATAAATCCGCAGAGCGGTACCCTCGAGCACGATGACGACCCGGCGCCACTTGCGGTCCTTCGCGGGCACGCCCGGCGCTGCGAACTCAGCTTTCCGGGGCATTTCCGCGCGGAGGTACACCGCGTTCGAATATGGAGGGAGTGTTTCGCGCCCCTCGTCGTCGCGGGGTGCAATCGGAGCCGCGCGGGCGGAGCTGAAAGCGGACGTCGCGGTGGGGCGCCCGATGAGGTGCGCATCGGGATGTGTGTTCGCGGCGCCGAGGATGTCGTGTGGGTCGTGGTGCTCGTCGTCCGAGTCATGGGTTGCGTCGTGCGATGTATCTGCGCGCGTGCTCCACAGACTGCCGCTGGGTGCTCCAGCGAGACCCTCCATCTCGAGCGCTGGGTATGGGGGTGGGGCAGCGTCTGGTGCAGAGAACGACGGCAGCGAGCGACGGCGACGCAGCGGATATGCGAGTGCATCGTACGGCGGTGCCATGCTCGTGCGCATGCTCAGCTCGACCTGCCCTGTACCATGGTAGACAGAGTCGCCAACAAGGTTCAAGGTCACACCCTGAGCGA
Source organism: Hypholoma sublateritium FD-334 SS-4 (assembly GCA_000827495.1). Lineage (NCBI taxonomy): Eukaryota > Fungi > Basidiomycota > Agaricomycetes > Agaricales > Strophariaceae > Hypholoma > Hypholoma sublateritium. The sequence continues at coordinate 54,645 of KN817640.1, read as the reverse complement.
ACATAGGCGCCGACGGGGTGTTGCCCATCGCTTCCTGTGAAGCTGCATCCGCAGACGGAGCAGTAGATGAGACGAGGGAAATCGAAGTGCTGGTGGTATTGCTGCTGCGGGGGTTATAAATCGCGTCTTCCGCCCCCAGCGCTGGACCGGGTTCTTCTCTAGCCGGCTTAGCGCCCGCGGTCTCGCGCTTCTCTCCCGCAGCCGCCGCCCTGGCACCCCTTCGGGGATCCCCGAAGATATGCCCGGTCCCCGAGCTTGCTTCTGCATCAGCGCCTCGGCCTCGGGTATCGCTATTTGCATCCCCGAGCGTCGCGCGTACTTCCACGGCGCGCGCTAACACTAGCGCGCGGGCGACTTCCGCCAGCGTCGGGCTGCCATGCGTCTGGGAAATGAACGCCGAGCGTCGGTGCTCCTCTGCCGCCGCCTCGCCATCTTGCACCGCACGCACCACTGCAGCGCGTCTTGCGTCTGCGGTGACATCGACAAGGCTGCGAGAAGCGCGGTGCATCGCATAAAGCGCGGGGCGCACGCTCGGTGCCGCGCGTGCTTCCGGCTGCGACGCAAAAGCGTACGAGCCACCATGGTGGGACGACTGTGCACGCGCCATGCCAGGCGGCAGCACAGGCACCGGCGGCACGCCTGCGCTCGCACCGCGAAGGAACGCTGGCGTGCGGAACTGGTCCCCGGGGCGCGGTGTGCGCGCGGGAGACGGTGGCTGAGCGCGATGCTGCGTTGGAAGAGGCGGTCGCTGGGGCGCGCGGCGCGCGCCAACGCTCGTAAAGCCAAACGCACTGCGCTCGGCAATCGGCGTGCGTCCTGCGTCAGCTGTGCGGCGGCGCGCCTCCCACGCTGAGTCGCTCTCCGCGGCGACAGGCCCCAGGCGCGCCTTGCCTTTCCCGCGGCGTGGTGTGGGTGGTTCCGCGAGGAAGGCGGGGATTGGGGCGGGCGTAGCGCGCGGCGTTGCAGATGATGAAGGCACCTGTGCCGCTTGCGCGGTCTGCCCGGCGTGCATCGCGGTGGCGTACGCCTGCATTGCGGACGGTGTGGAAGACGCAGCAGCGAGGAAGGCGGGTGTCACGGGCTGCGGCACTGGTGTTTGCAGTGGCGACGGCGGCGCCGAGTGCGCGGTATGGTATTCGGACGCGTACTCCGCGTCTGTGTCTGTGGCGAGCAGAGATTCACTGCGTCCCGCGGGCGCGGCGTCGGATTCCAGTTCCCCATTGAAATCAGTGTCGCGCAGGTCCTCATCGCGCTCGTCTGTGTCCGTCTCCGCGTCCGTGCTCACGGTTTCCCCACCCTGCGGGCTCTCCAAGTCCGTCGCGCCTGACCCATGGCTGCTGAAACTTGCACCTTCGCCTTCGTCTCCACCTTCTCCTTCCTCGTCGCCTTCGCCTTCCTCCTCATCTTCTTCCTCCCCTTCCTCCACGCCCGCCTCTTCCGAATCTGCTATACCCCAATCTTCCGAATCTGCTATACCCCAACGTGGCAAGGCTGGCATGGCGCTCAGCCTCTTCCTTTCTATACGGCGGCGCACGCGCTCCGAGTCCGCGGGGACATCCGGAACAGCATCCGCGTTTCTCTCTCCATGGGCAGTGCCATATCCATAGCCGGACGAAGTTCCAAGCGAGATACTGCGCGAGAGTGGCACGGCCGCAGGTAGTCCGCGCACGGGCAGCGGCGGCGCGCGCAATTCGACGTGTGGGGCAGTGGCCGAGAAACGGTGCGCAAGAGTGGGTTTCACGCGCGGCGCGTGCGAAGGCACGGTGAGCGTGATCCCCGGTATGGGGTGCGTGGTGTTTGATGACGGTGTTGATGATGTTTCTGTTGGTGTGTTTATAGAGCAGGCGCCAGCGCCATCAGACACGGCCTTCGCGAGCTGCGGCGGGCTGTGTTTGTGCCACCCGCCCCCGCCGTGCTCGTCTTCAATCACGATCATCCCGGGCGTCGTCTCTGTCCGGATTTTCGCTACTATCGTCGACGTCCTTGTTGGTGATGTTTTCGTCGCCGTCGTTGTGCGAAGCAGAGCCATATCCCCTAGCAGCGGATGTCTCTGCGCAGTACACAATGAGGCCTGATCGAGATCGCCGCCGGCTGAGACAATGACACCTCCCGCCCGCAGGCCTGACGGGCCGGAGGTACCGGCGTTGGCCGCCTCGTCTTCGTTGTCTGAGCACTCCGTGTCCTCATCCGAACACTCTTCGCCTTCGTCCGCCTCGTATTCTTCGTCGGTGCGTCTCCGAAGTGCCCCGAATAGGTGGGGCTGCGACGCATGCCGCGCGCCGTCCCCGCCGGATTGGTACGGGCTGCGAGGTGGTACCGCGCCTCCCTCTCTGCCCTCGTACATCAGAGTTTCAGGCGTGCCGTGCGATACTGCACGGTGGTGAGTATATGCGGCGCTACCGGGTGTATATGGGGCTACAGGATCTGGCGTGCGGGAGCGTGGAATCCGCAGTGCTAGACCCAGACGTCCCATTTTTTGTGCGAGTGCATGCGGGCGGCGAGATGGTGGCGCTGGAGCCTAGAGCGAGTAGACGTCAGAGCAAGACAAAGAATGAAATGTGATCCGAGCGTAGTAGGCCATACGGGGGCTTTTTGTCACGAGTGCGAGTGGGCAAGTAAGAACCTTGCAAAATCGCCCTCCACAAGCACGGCAACGAGTACGAACGAGAAAATGAGGCCACGACGGCGATGGGGCGCCCACGGCTCGACGCATACCGCCCATGGAGCTCAGCCTCGTTGCCCGTGCAAGTAAAACGTGTCCGCCGGCGTAGTACATGCTCGCCGATAAGCGAGGAAGCGAAGAGAACTCACCACTTCACCCGCGTCGTCCCACTTGACCGCACCGGTGAGCGCTTCTCCAGCTGCGCGAGGGTCCAGTGTGTCCACCGTCGTTGACATGTTAGGTAGCGTTTTTGTTTGGTTAATGTCGGTGGTCAATCCTCAATCAACTCTCGTTATTCGTTGCGAATCGTAGGCGGCACGAGGTGGCCCCTCCGTCGTTGAGTGTCGTCGTAGTTCGTGGGTCGTCAAATAGAAAGAGAAACCGTACAGGCCTAGGATACTCTGTCCCGTATACTGCAGCCTTCCCGTGAGCGCCCAGAACGCCAGCACCAGTTACAATGCTGTGCAGCGACGCACCAAATAATTGGGTCCACCTGGTACCTCCTGCTTATGGTATCGACCACAGCAGTGAAATATGGAGATTTACGGGTTGTTGCGCCTGTGTGAAAGCAGATTTGCGGCGGGGAGAGGTAGACCGTAGCACAACGAAGAACCGCGCTGGAGGGGTCGAAGAAGAACCGAGCAAAGGCGAAAATAGCCGCACCCTCGTGCTCGGTGTCTGTCTAAATTTAGCGTGATGACGCGCCGAATCTGGAGTATCGAGCAGAGCTCCTTGACCCTCCTTGACGCGATAAGTGTTCTACGTGACGAAAGGTAGCCAGCAGGAGCGAACTCGTGCATTAGGGACATGTTGGAAGACGTAAATCGAGACTTTGTCCGTCACAGGCGAGGCTACACGAAAGATAATAAACCACCCGAACGCCGCTGTCCTCACTTCTACGGGCGGGAGCAGGACGCTCAGGGTCACTTACGGCTGCTCAAAGCCACCGCGGGTGCGCGGTCGCGAGCGATATCATCACATTCTAATCTATGAAAATCGACGCACTCATGACGCACCCGGCAGCGTCGGGGCGGAGGTGGGGTTAGCGGAGCGCCTCGGTCACTGGGAAAGCGATCTGCAAATCACAAAGGGTATCAACAGCAGTTATATCAGTGGCGACAAAAATACTTCAAATCACTGAAGCGCGGCGCTTTCTGTGCACACGTAGAAGTACGCCTTAAGGAATATTTTAATGCCAACTCAAATGCAAATATATCAGTTAATGGCGCAAGCATACTCCTCACAAAAAAATTCAGGAAGTAAAGCTAAACAGCAACTGTGAAATTGCGGCTGGTATTCATTATCACGGGAGCGTGAATTTTCATGTTGATGATGGTTCTATTAGCAAGTATTACACAAGAGTTGCATGTCCTTAATCAGGCGATACGCCTTCTACTTCTTCTGCAGCGGTCTCGTCAGTTCCTTCGCTCTCACGCCATGGCGGGCAGTCACTGTTCATCCATTTCAATGTTGCTGGAGTCGTTATGCTGTCTAAATTATAGATGCGAAAGAGAGCAGTAAAAGCATTTACTATTCTCCGAAGGAGAATAAATCAATATCAATAAAAAGTACATTCCCGACGTCTAATTGCGATTGCTTTTATGTACAATTTTATGACGGTTTTATACTTGAAGTTATCACCAAGTACTTGTGGGCAGATACATAAGTAAGTACAAGCATCTAAGAATAGATTGAGGCAGTGTCGGGAATGCCGAAAGCTGCCGAGTAGTTGGCCGGCCCGGGTAGGTTATGGGCCGAGAAAGTATGTTTTACGCGTGCAACAAACCTTGAGAGCCAATATGGCAAGCTTGTATATTTTCCCTGGTGCCGTAGGGCAACATGCGACGCAACTTGACCGCCACACTCGACTACTGATCAGAGGAGCTGTGCCAAACCAACGATGGGGCTTCTCTACTCGCTTTGGACAGAATCGTTTCCTCCCAGCAGCCATTTTTCTGCTGGCGATATCCCGGACCTCGCAGGCAAAGTCGTTATCGTGACTGGGGCCAATACTGGTATGCTCTGTCGGAATTCCATGGTTCGAGTGATTGAGGGCTTACGTGGGTCTTGAGCGTAGGCATCGGAAGAGCTACAGCTAAGGTGAGCTTCCCTGAAGTGGTTTTGGTGGTTCAGCAAGGGGCGTAATTATGGTCGATAAAGCTCCGTACTGCGTCCTATCTGAACCATTAACCTTTATGTGGCGTAGATTTGGAGACTAATTCCGTCCTGCTGCTATTTAGGAACTCCTGGAACACAATGCGAAAGTATACATCGCGTCCCGGAACGCAGATAAAGCAGTGGAGGCCATCAAAGAGTTGAAGACAGAAACGGGGAAAGACGCCATATTCCTCTGTCTGGACCTCGCCGACTTAACGTCTGTGAAATCCGCGGCGGAAGAATTCTTGGGAAAAGAAAAGGAGTTGCATATTCTCTTCAATAACGCGTACGTGCCTTGCTTCACGCGTATTCATATCGTCTTACTTTTCTTTTCTAAACTGCAATGTTTTGCAGTGGCGTCATGTTTCCTCCCATCAACCAACTTACAGCGCAGGGATACGACCTCACGTTCGGGACTAATGTCCTGGGCCACTTCTACTTCACCGAGCTCCTCATTCCGGCTCTACTTGCTGGCGCCAAATCTAGTCCAGACAAGAAAGCACGCGTAGTAAATACATCGTCATCAATGTCGCTGCTTGCCAGAAGCATAGACTTCAGCACCTTGAGCGACGGGCGAGCACGGAAGAAGAAAGGGCAGACAATGCTCTATTGCCAGAGTAAACTCGTAAGTCTATTCGCAACATTCGTCAGCACAACAATCTGCGCATCCAGAGAATATGTTAAGCTGATTATATACAGGGAAACGTATTATTTGCGAATGAGTTAGCGCGGAGATTTGGAGACGAAGGCATCATTTCTACTTCATTGAACCCTGGCAATATCAATTCCGAGCTCAAGCGCAATCTCTCCAGGATTGAGGCTAGGCTCCTGGTGAGTTTTCCAGTCCCAGCTTTGATCAAGTGTAATAACACCATGCCTATGCATTCAGGAATTAATTTTATATACACCTGCGTACGGTGCGATAACTCAGCTATGGGCGGGTACTTCGTCTGAAGGCATTGCGCTGAATGGAAAGGTGCGCTCCATGATGTATCCCAGGTCGTAAATACTGATGTGCTTATACTATCAAGTATCTCATCCCTTGGGCACGAATTGGGGCTGGAAATAAGGTTGGCCTGGATTCAGTCCTTGCTGGCGAGCTCTGGAAATGGTTAGAGGAGCAAGTCGCAAAGGTTTAGGCAATATATGTGGGCCGGTAAGTTAACAGTATACGCACCTGCCTTTCAATAGCATATCATGCACATGGTTCACGAAACGGCGAGAATCCTCGCGTTTATGTATGTAGGCCGCTTTGAAGCAAAAAACCAAAATGGTTTGCCGACGGCGGGCCGCGGCGGTATGTCCCCGCGGATTCTGCCGGGCCCCATCGGTAAGAACACGTCCACGTCGCCACCTTTGCTTCCAACCAACTTCCAATGTTCATCGTTCAATAACAACGAAGGTTCTTTCTCAATCTTCTCCTGATCTACGATCATTCTGCGCGATTACTCCCTCCTGAATCGCTCGAGCGCATGGGTGGCCGAAAATGCGACCAAACTTCCCGATGTTCTTCCGATGTGCTGGTCACTGTTCGGGTACTATTGTGTTCAGCGGCCCACGTCGTTGGTGCGTTCGCCGAGAAGGAAGCCGGAGAATTCGAACTTCGAACGAGGTAACTGTTTGAGGCGTACACTCAGGACAGTGGGTATATACCTGGTGCGCCTAGCTCTGTGCTCGTCAGTTAATAATTTGGGCTACGTTTTACTCTTCAGGTCATTATGTAATTGAGTACATTAATTGGGCATACAGCGTATTTTGATTGCTCCGTATCTTGCTTCAGGCTCATTATATCCCGAACTTCTCGACCTAATTCCTGGCAACATGGAAATCTGGATCAATGACACAGCCCTTGCTCCAGAACTTCTTCGGGTCGTACTTCGCCTTGAGCTTCCGAAGGTGCGGCAGGTTGGCTCCAAAGACCTTCGCGATCGGTTCATCGCCCTGCGCGAAATTGATGAAGAACCCGGCGTCTTTCCCTGTCTTTTCGCGATTCTTCTGCCCCACGTACGACGTTGCGCTTGAGACGAAAGAGCGCATGACTGGGACCGATTCTTCAGTGGCGGATCTAGAGGTTCCAGGATGAACCATGCATACCATGTACTGGGAACTTTATCACTCACCGTCCCTGGATTGCTACCCAGTAGTGCGGAGTGCGCGCATGGAAAGCTGTCTTGTCGGTGGGTACAGCAGCAATTTTGTCTGCGCCGCTAAGCTCCCAGAGAACCGTCGTCGACTTAGCGTCGGGGTTCTCTTCGGTGAAGGCAGACCATTTGGTCCAGAGGCCAAGGATCATGTCTGTCCACAAGTCGGCAACCAGCGCACCGCGGATGATCAAACGGGGGGGTGCAACTGCGAACAGAGCGTCGAGGCTGTGGGAAACAGCCAGCATATCAGGGACGGCTTTGCAAGTGTCCACCACTGGACCGAGTTCGCGGAACGGCGCGAGAACATTGCTGGAGCGCCCGGAGGCGTCCTCCGAGACCCAGGGTAGGATAGTCACTGTTGGCTGCGGGAAGTCAAGAACAAAAGAATTGTTTAAAGGTAAGACAACATGCCTTGAAATGTGGGCCTGGTCGAGCGAAGGTGATGTTCAGCTTTTCTCGCGCAGTGTAAGTCGATTTCCATTCCTGGGGAAGCTGTTATTATTCTCGTTTCACAACAGTCTCTACGTAGTCATACCTGGACAACCTTCAAGACATTTTCAATCTCACTCCCAGGATATGCCAAAATCCCAACTGTAAATGGACCAGCTGTTGGAAACGCCTTCAAAACAAACTCAACAACAATGCCAAACTGGTTTCCTCCGCCTGCGAACAATGTTAGCATTGAATATAGTCGACTTCACCAATACATCTTACCGCGGATCGCCCAGAACAATTCGGGCTCCTTTGTCGCGCTTGTCTTGACTATCCTCCCATCAGCCAATATCACGGTCGCAGCCAGTATGTTGTCAATAGCCAACCCGCGCTGGGGAGTGAATGGGCTGTATCCTCCGCCCGTGAGATAGCCGCCGACGCCGACGAACCAGAAGGGTCCTCCTACGACATCAATGCGTGCTTTCTGACATACAGAGTACACGTCTTCCCATATGGCTCCGCCTTGGACGACGACGCTTGATCTGTCTTCTGAAACGCGCACACTATTCAATTTGGCCAGGTCGACCACGATGCCGCCCTGAGAGCTCGCCCAGGTGGACGAGTGTGCGCCGCCGCCTTTCACCGCGACTTCCAACGGCGGATGCTGGGCCTTGGCGTACTCGAGGATGGGCGGGATATCGGTGTAGGCCTCCGGCAGCAGGACGTATTTAGGCTCCAAGACGGAAAGCGAGGAGTTCCGATGCAGGGTCTTTGTATACGCCTGGCCAAACGCCTTCGTTACGATCGTTCCTTTGATATCGAGGAACTCAGATTCCATGATTTAGAAAATGTGAGGTCGGTTCACACCTGTTCCCCCCCCACACACACGGCTATTTGAGCAGAAATCCTATGCGAGAATTACTGGAGAAAGTGCTGGCGGAAGCTAATTCGCAGTCGTATGATCAATCGCCGGGTCGTAAATCGATTAGCCCTATGAGTGAGTCCATGGACAAAAAGCATTCCTTTACGACCAATATGGACTCTGAAGCTTTCCAGGTGCGAGGAATCATGCTTCACATCAGCGACGGGCTGTGCTGATCACAGTGCTGCCTTCTCCGAAGATACTTGGACTGGATCGAACGATCGACTTGTGCTATTAACATACCGTTGCTTCTAAGGTTCGCCAAAATGGTATTCCCCGCCTCTTAGTAATATCCTGACCCTTTCATTATTAACTCAAATGATGATTAATGTCTCTCACGCCAAAAGGCATCTTTCCTGGGACCGTGGTATTTGGACACTGACAATGGGAGTATGGAGTCGCATTTCCATGTCACACTAAAATACGTCACCTTCTTTTCGCGATGATCAATGTAGGTGTGAGCTTGTTGCCCACGCTCGGCTTATTTATGAAAGCCTAGCTTGCTAACATTTGTCTTCATTGACTCCATTGCAATGGCACCTCTCAGCATCACCTCGACTGTCAAGCTTTCCACGGGTACGCCGGCCGTTCCCCATCCGAGATGCGCATACACTTTATTGAAATTGAATGGTTTCTATCTCGCAAGGATATGATATGCCGCTCCTGGGGCTAGGGGTCTATCTGAACAAGGACTGCATCCCCGCTTGCGAAGCCGCGTTGAAGCATGGCTACCGGTATTATCGTCTCCATTCGTCGGAGAGAGGATTTTATATTAACAGCAACAACAACATAGGCACATTGACAGCGCTGAAATGTATGGTAACGAAGAAGAAGTCGGAATTGCTGTTCGCAATTCTGGTTTGAAACGAGAAGACATATTCATAAGTGAATAATTAATCAGATTTTGTTGCTGTGAGACTAATAATTGAAATATACGCTATTAGCGACGAAAATACCCTCGGCATTGCACGATTATGAAACTGCGAAGAGTATAATCAATTTATCGCTGAAGAAGCTAAACCTCTGTAAGTGACTTCCGTAATATTCCAATTGCATATTGGTTGATGAAATAATTTCCCAGCGTATATCGATCTTTACCTTATACATGATCCTTTGTCCGGGAAGGAGAAGCGACTCGAGGCGTACAAGGCACTCTTAGAGGCCAAAGCTGAAGGGAAGATCAGAACCGTGGGCGTGTCAAACTAGTCAGTCACTCTCGGCCTTGCCGTAAAACATGGGCTAACACAGTACATCATCCTGCAGCTCCGTCAAGCATCTAGAAGAAATTAAAGAGGCCGGCTACGAGACGCCAGCTATCAACCAGATAGAGGTGCGCAAACATAAAGCAGATCTAATCACCCCAATCTCTGACACCGTTTTCTATACAGTTACAGCCTTTCTGTCAACAGAAGGATATTGTCGCCTACGATGATAAGCATGGAATAATCACCCAAGCGTATTGCCCTCTCATTCGGGGAAAATTCGATGATCCTGTTCTCCAGAAAGTGGCCAAAGAGGTATGCTCCGCTGTTTGATTTTACTAAGAAGAGGTATTCTCAACATCATTATTTACAGGTAAAGAAAGAGGTTCCCCAGGTTCTCGTTCGATGGTCTCTCCAGCGAGGGTGTGTTTGTATGTTTCTCAATCGACTAATTAGTCTAAATGTGTGGAACAGATTTTCGCCATTGCCCAAGTCGGCCAACCCCGACAGGGTAGTCTCCAACGCGGATGTTTACGATTTCGAACTTTCACCTGAACAGATGGCCGCAATCGACGCCCTTGATCAAGGAAAGGATGGAGCAATATCTTGGAACCCTGTTGATGCACCGTAATTGTGGGTAGCGTAGTGACACAACCATAAGTGACAAGAGTATGAATACATTTTGAATATATGGATCTGATTTCTGTCAAACTACAAACATCGTGAGAAAGCGAAAGCTCTGTTCAAGTTGAAGACAGATGTAATCTGTATCCTCTATGTTTAAATTATACTTATAGCGGTCTAATGTTCAGGTTTGGATGCCATGTGCGATTTTAATAAGATTTGCGGAGCGCTCGGCAATCGCGTAAACTGCAGCTTGAGGGTGAGCACCCACGGCAAAGGGCTAAAATTGCACAATTTAAATTAGCATCTTCGTGAATCATGATAGATGCTGGATTCAGGCTTACGAATATAGAAGCATCAACAACTCGTACGCCCACAACATTTTTTACTAATAACTGCGGTCCAACCACTCCGCTTTTGTCAGTAAGCTTCGAGACCATTGATGTGGCAACTGGATGGCGGATAGTGGTTCCAAACTTTGCAGCATATTCTTTGATTCCCTGGTCTGTTGTAGCGTTGACCGAATCTATGAATGGCGCCACTATATATCCCTTCCAGGGGCTTGATGCGACGAAGCGCTGCGACGCCTTTACTGCTTCGACTAGAACTTCCTGGTCGAATGTGCTGCCAAGGAGAGCCGGATCAATTAACGGATGATCGAACACAGAATTAGTCACAAGCTTGACGGAGCCACCTATTTTTTATGATTTAGAAGAGAATCAAACATCGATTGAATAACAGAGAACTTACGCGAAGTAGGAGAAACCATTGCTACTAATATGGTAAAAAAGTTGCCCGAAGTAGGTATCGGCTGAGTAAACGAGAAAAATCCGTTCTAAGAAATTTTAGCCAGTTTTATATTAGTCGAAAATGATAAAAGTAATACCGACCTCGAACATGAGCTCGAAGTGTGGGGAGACCGGACCTCCCGTTGGGTCCCCGAAGGTCCTCAAGATTTCAGAATCCTCGGGAAGTCTAAACCAGCCGATCTGATTTCCGGCCGGGTTATCGGCCAGCACTCCTGTATGTGTCTGGTCGTACTCGGCGAGAGCTGCATTGAATAGCGCCGGTTGATCATTGAGTGTGTCTATCGTCTTGTTGCTATTTACAGTCCACTGAATTGCAACGAAAGCGTGATCTTGCATATTTTCTCCTACATCGGGGACATCCACAATTGTCTTGATACCCAAGGAAGTAAGGGACGCCTGATCCCCGACACCAGATAGCATTAATATCTGTGGAGTACCAATAGACCCTGCAGATAAGATAACCTCCTTGCTTGCCTTGACATTGAAGTGGGGTCCTGTCATATAAAATTATATCAGAAAGTAAAGCTTGATCTGCTGAAGCCACGAATGAATACCTGTTCGAGACTGCGCAAACTCGACTCCTTGGAGAATAGGAACTGAACCAGAAGTTCCGGTCTGAAGAAGCCTCGTCACTTGAGTCTCGATTAGGACGTCAACATTTGGGCGATTAAGCGCCGGAGTCAGGAAGGCAGTGGCAGAGCTACTGCGGGCTCCGTTTCCAATTGTAGATTGCAGCCAGCCGACGCCAAGTGGATTACCAGAGTTCATATCGATATTGAAAGGAAATTCGTCCTTCAGAATTACCGTAGTATTCTTGACGCGACCATCGATGTCTGTTGGAAAGCCCGGAAGACTTGTCAAAAGCGGACCATTAAACCCATGAACTGAAGGCTCGAATTGGCCGGTGGTATTATGCATATCGGCAGATGGTACATGTTTCTCGCTCTGTAACAGAACTGTTTTAGATCCAAGAGAGTCTCAAGATTTCGCGTAACCTACCTTGAGAACAAACGGGAAAATATTATCCCATGCCCAACCTTCATCACCAGAAACTCTTGCAAGGCGGTTGAAATCGTCTGAAGGTCCCCGGGTGTAGAACATAAAGTCTATCACTCTTGTCGGCATCATCTATTAGGATTATTCGACCATTACTCACTGACTGAGCTACTCCCACCAAGGACACGTCCCCGGGGAAATAAAACAGAACGTCCCCCTAGACCTGATTGAGGAACGGTTGTATAATTCCAGTCGAATTTTGTCCCAGGTGTGGCATCACCGGCGAAAAACGGGACTTGAATAACATCAGAACCTTCTTGCGTATTGCTATGTTTAATTGTCAGATATTATATACACCTTGAAAACACCAATTTAATATTGACCTTCCGCCTGCTTCAATGACGAGTACGCTGACGGATGGATCTTCAGATAACCGACTCGCGATGACGCATCCCGCGGTGCCTCCACCAACAACCACAAAATCATATTGAGTTGTTCTGAGCTGCGCAGGGTCGGCGAGAAGAGCTGAGCGTCCACTCTCAAATATAGTCGATAATAAGAAGAGGATTGGAATTGGAGGAAGCATTGTTATCTACAACAGGGGCGCAGACTGCAGCATCCGTACGTTTTGTTCCGCTCTTTATACCAAATCCTAGACTCTAGTGTGGGGCGTGATTGCCTTTGTTCAGAAGCTAGACAATAAAGGCTACCAAAGGATCAGACCTGTACAATAGAACATGGTTATACCGCTTTCATTTTCATTCTACAAACACTCTCACTCAATACTTACTTAGTGGCATGAGACGAAGTCGTATTGGCTAAAAATAGAACACTCCGAACACAGTCGGAGAAGCGTGCGAAAAGATGAAGATGAGAGGATTCCAGAGCCAGCCTGCACACAGCCTACAAGCTGCACGTGGTAGGATGGAATGGGCGGAGAGTTCTTGTGTTCACAGTCTCTCGGGGCTTCTCTATTCGAATAAATCCCGCGGGTGTTCTGACATGAGCAAATATGCACTGAGTAGGAAATGAGTCAGTGATTATCGATTATCGATTATGGGCGCAACGCCTGCGTGGATGTATAACCTGTACATTTGTCAGTGTCAAGTAAACCCTCACGCCGACAGATATCGGAGTGATAATAGTCGTGTCGTATTGGGACCTGTAAAATTACGGGCCATTTTCTTACAGAGGCCGTGGAGTTTCCGCACATTGTGAGAGTCGTTCCGTTCAGATCGACGTACCTCCTGAAACTTATGCCTTCAGACGTGTTCGGTGAACTGATGCAGCCCAGCTCTGGTACGTTAAAGGATATATTTACCAATTGGATATGTGGCGCTAAATCAGGGTCGAAATGTTAGCCTTTCTCTACCATGTAGTACTACAAGCGCTCTAATTTTGAGACCGTCGTCAAGAGGAAATAATAATATCAAAGCATTGCATCCTGATATAACTTCAAACTTCCACTCTTCATATCCTTTAAACAGAAAATTTCTCGTAATACCCGCCCAGGCCGGTAAGCTATCCATAGCCTTTAGCTAAACAGGAGCATGGTATTCTAATTTCCACCCAGTCGAGTGACTATGGGTGTCGTTTTCGCACAATTAAGGAACCCTCACACCTCCCAAAGGAACAGGTGACGCTCCCCATCATCACATAGAAAACTTGCAAGTGATGTATGTCGAGCGCCGACACACCAGCAAGAGAAATGGCAACCGAAAATGGACATAATCATACCCGGGGTTGGCACTGACCGTCAGCCATCCAGAAGGTTAAGCATTATGCTTCTTACTTTACTTAATCTCTGTGGCTAATATCAGGTCATGGAAATGATTGACTACACGCGCTTTTCTGGAAGCACTGCGGTTCGACAACTTTCCAATACGCTGCGCGACGTACATGCACGCATCAGTGAATCGACGCTATGCGGAACTGATGTCGGTTTCTATTTATTTGAAGAAGCGCATCGCTGTCAGCGCGGCTCAATGCCCTCATGATGGATCATCCATGATGGCAGAGCTTGCGAGCACATTCTGTTCGCTGCATGGCGCCATCCCAGAGCAGTGAATGTGACCCTGCGGATGCCTGTCAAGACGACGTTTGTGAGAGGGAGTTGGGACGCACAAAGATAGACGTGGGTGAATTATTGGTGGAGCCGCTTGTTCCTGTCGGCAGCCGGGTGCCCCACTGCCCCCTTGATCCACGGTGCTCACCTGAAGCTCCCCAGTGCAATATTTATAGGCGCGGGCACATGTACTTATAGCTTCATTCTCAGACTAGCTAAATTGCGACTGGATGCCTGCTGTTGCTACCAATGGCTATCGCAATCGATACCGCTGAGCTTGCTGGCCTCGTGGTGGAGGCAGGATTCTATGGTCTGCCCTTTTCCGTTGCCTGACCCGTGTATTACCTGACTTGAGAAAATACCAGGCATGTATTTAACGCTTTTTATCGTCTCCGCGTACGTGTTTGCGGAGCGCCAGTCCCTCAAAATCGCCACGCTCAACCTGCCAATGACCATCACAGCGGTGGCGATGATCCTCCTCGCCACCGCGCAGCTGTCAGTCGACACCGCTAACGTCTTCGTGGCCTTCCTCCACAACGACCGAGCAGGCCGCATTGCGTTTCTAGCAGACGTCTCCACCAAGTTATTCTCCGCGAAGCACTGCATCCTGATCAGCCAACTATTAGTTGGAGATTCTTTCGTGGTAAGCAATATTGCAGCCTGGTAGAAATAAACTACCCTGTCCTTACCATAAATTCTCTCAGAGCTATAGGTGCTGGGTAGTCTGGGGGAGGAGAGTCTGGATCGTCATTCTTCCCATTATGCTCTCACTCGGCAGTGCAGGTGCGCTCAAGGCTATGTTCTTCTCAGCGCGGAGCGCCTTGCTGACTCGAAATTCATAGTGTCTGGGACATACGTGATGTGGGTGTTCGCCCACCATCCGTCGACAACGGTGAAACAGCAGAAGAGCTGGGTGGCAGCAATCTTCACGCTAAGCCTTTGCGCTAACGCGGTGGCGACATGTAAGTCTATCCAAACCTAATAATAAAGCGAGATGAGGCGGTCTTCTGAAGCAAATATACAGCGCTCCTCGCCTTCCGTATCTGGCAGGTCGACCGCAGGACGCGGGCCGTCCTGGGGACTTCCACGTCCTCCCTCATGCCGATCGTCAAGATTCTGATAGAGAGTGGCGCCATTAACGCAGCGTATCTCTTCATATACAATGTCACCCTCCTTAGCGGCAGCCAGGCGCTCGAGTTCATGGCCCAGGTGGTGCGTGCCCACCAACGGCAGCTTGCCACACTGTACCGGCGCGCTTACCTTTTTCTAAAAAATTGACACACAGGCCACCCCCATAAGCGGGATCATCTTCTCTATCGTCATCATCCGCGTCGGGCTGAACACGAAGGGCGAGCTTGACTGGACGGTCGACCACCGGACGACGATCAAGTTCGCCGCGAACGAAAAGGCGGCGGGCCTGACGCGCACCGACGGCCCCGTCCTGACGACCATCCACGACATCAACGTCGGCAGCTCCTTCGCCGTCAGCGGCACGGACTCCGATCTCGAGATGAGCAGGGGACGGTCCAGCACCGAGATCAGCTCTGTCAAGGGAAAAGCGATTTAATAAAGCTATACCCAAGTTATACCAGTGGGTGTACATATACCGGTAACTTATCGCGGAAAGCGACCGTTATTATTTATTTGGTGCTGCGTCCTGCTTGTAACATAGGTTAATGATAATAATGGGTAATTGTCGACGAAACAATTATACATCGTTTTTCGATTCAAGGTTTCATATTGCACACAGTGCCATATTACATAAGAGCATACCTCGAGGCCGTCATACTTACGGACCCAAAGCACCATCATTAACATTAGTGTTTGATGGTGTGATTTGTTGGCCACAGTAGGCGCCGACGGGCGGCTATCGCCATCAGCATGCAGTTCCCGCCACGCCTGATTGCGGCTCCGTGAGGCACATGGCTTTCGGGGGTCCAGCCACGTAATGCACTATGAGCTCCCAGCTCGCGGAACGGGTACCTATTCCATACTTATATACGTATGAATTACACAATATCCCAACCTATCTCAACGCCATGTCCATCGCGACACGGCCATCTTAAGCCGCCCACAGCGGGCGCCTTGTGGCGTCATACACACCGTAATATACGCTAATTTCCCGGGCCGAAGCGTGCAGGTACTAGGTAGGCGCCAGTCATGGCCAACAACTCGCATCAAATCAAACGAAAGAAAAACCAATGCCATAATAAAAAAAATCGAAAAATAAGGGACGCAGCGCCACGGCCGAATATGGAGCGAGAGAGGGAGAGGGAGAGACAGACAGACAGACAGCAAACGGGACGGGCACGAACCAACAGCGCGAGATTAGAGTACGTATATACAGTTTCGGGGCACAAGACAGACGCAGGCAGGCGCGAGACGGGCGGATGGCAGGCGGGCAAGTGGGCCGCGTGGACAGGTAGGGGCGGGCGAGGTAGGTGTATAGGGGCGGGGTGAGACCGGCGGGCAGCGGCGGCGTCATGCCGGTCCGCGACGCGTGTGGCGGGCCCGCCGCCGCCGCGCACGACCACCATCACCGCCGCCACACGACAGCGCGCACGCCCGCCCATTCGCCCATTCATGCACCATGCCCACTCGCCCGAATCGCCGCCCCGCCCGCATTCCCGTCCGCCCCCGCCCGGCGGTGCAGTCCCGCCCTTTAACTCGTCTTGCCCTTCTTTTGCTTGCGCGGCGGTGTTACAGGCGGTCGGCCCATGTTCATCCCGCCGTAGGGGTACTTCGCCTTCTTCTCTGCGGGCTTCAGGATCTACAACTCGCGTCAGCGACCCGGTACATGCAATCGGACGATCGCACATTTGCGATCGGCGAGCAAATAGGAGCAGTTACGCACCTGGAAGGAACACAGCAGCGTATCGTCCACACTCATCATCGCGCCCGCGTTGTCGAACTCGCCGCAGTAATTCGGCGCCGAGAACAGCGTCACTAGATGCCTCTTCGCGAAGAACTCGTAGCCATCCTCAACGACCTGTAAGTTAACAATAGAACAATTGTGTGCGTCAGCATTGCGCATCGCATGACCTCCAAAACCGGTCATAAATAAAACGTGACGGACGAGCCCCGAGATCCGCAGTTTCACACCAGGGCCCGGAGGCCGTAAAGCGGCGCACTGAATAATAGACGTGCTAAGCAAGTACCCACCTGGTGCGCCCGACAGATCAGGTCCATATCGTGTTTTTGGAGGAAGCGTGAGACGACGTCTGGCCCAAACGTAAACGACACACCGCGGTCGTTCTCCGACCAGCCCGTAATGTCTTTGTCGGGATCTGACCATAGCAAGTCGCAGAGGAGGCCTAGATAAGGGCACGCGTGGGGCCATCAGCACAATCCGCAAAAAGCACAGCCATTACCGCCCACCTGTGTCTGGGACATCCGTTGGCCGCATGACTCTCCGTATTTGCTCCATGGACTGCAGATCGGGACTCAGGCCGCCGTGCATCGTGAAGATCTTCTCGTCGATGATAGCAGCGATAGGGAGGCAGTTGAAGCAGTCGGTGAACGTTTTCCATAATTTAATGTTGTATCGGCGTTTGCCTGGATGACGCAATGCAAGTGGATGGTCAGATCGCGCAGCGTGGAGACGATCGATAGGCCATCAGAGGGGAGCAGAACAAAAAGCGAACGTACATTCGTCGTAAAAGCCGTATATCCTGTTGATACTGGCACATTCGTGGTTGCCGCGCAAGATGAAGAAGTTTTCGGGATATTTAATCTTGTAGGCCAGGAGCAGACAGATGGTCTCGAGCGACTGCTTTCCTCTGTCGACGTAGTCGCCGAGGAAAAGGTAGTTGGCTTCGGGCGGGAACCCGCCATATTCGAAGAGGCGCAAAAGATCGTAATATTGGCCGTGAATGTCGCCTGAGAGACGGTGGAATGATGAATGATACGAACAAAGGACGGAGGAAATGCATGGGCCCTGGAGGCGAGCCCACGGCGGCACATACCACAGATCTTGATGGGAGCCTCGAGCTCGAGTAGGATGGGCTGGTTGATGAATATCTCGCGTGCTTTTGTGCACAGATACTTGATCTCGTACTCTGCCAGCTGAACGGGTTTGCCTGGCCGGTTGCCACGCACTGAGGGGTTCAACAAGGACGGTCAGCGGACATGCAGGCGGAAAGACCTCTACGGGCACGAATAAGTCATCTGGGGACGACGACAACAGAACTGAGGGTGGGCAGATGCGGCCAAGGATAGGCGTACTAGGCGGTGAGTCATCCATGCGACAAGAGTCTCGAATGCAACCCTACGAGGACGGCGTGCGGGCAGCCCCCGCACCGCCGCATGCCCGCCACAGCACCACCCAGGACCTGCCCATCGCGCCCCCGAGCCCGTTCTGCCTTGCGAGACGCAGTGGCTTGCCAGCTCACCTTCCAGGAGACGGTCGATGACCGAGTCAAGATCGATCTCTGTCGCTGTGTCTGCCATTTCGTCCTTCGATGCGAGCCGCGGGTTAGGTGGCTAGGCTGGATGTATGCGGGCGGAAATAGCGACTGCTGGGGCCGGGAAAAAGATGTGGAGGAGCGGAAAAAGAAGGGGTAGTGTGGGGATACGAATTGACTCGAGGACCCTTGATGTGAAACGAGCTGTTTCGAGGGCGCTAGAGAGCCCTTTTGTTGGGATTTCGGGGGCGAAGGAGGGGCTGTAGGCTGGACGTCGCTGCTGATACACGAATATCGATGGTGGACGGTCCAGATAACAGCCGCGACCAACAATCACAAAACTCACCTCCTTCGGATCCATCCGTGGGAAAATTGGAAAATAATTCAACAACACAAGCCCATTTCATTTTGTCCTCCTATCCACCGCAATGTGGCCTCGCCATCTACTGCGAAAGCCACGCCGTGCGTCTCCACCGGGACTGCATTCTGTCATCAACTCTGTTCTCGGGTCGCAGGCTTCCTGGGTCTGCCTGTTTTTTGTTGTCCAACGGGCCCTATTCTATCATATCCGCCTCATGGCAACGTTGCGGTTTGGTATGTATCATTCAACAGTCTTGCCAATAAACGCCGCAACGTGTGGACAGTCGATACTGGCGCCCAATAATAGCTGGCCACCACTGGCACTGTTCGGTTTGCCTCGTGCTCCGACTCAGCCCCTGCCTATACATTATACTCTACCCTTGGGAGACAGCGCACGGAAAAATGGACTCTGGGATCATGTTTCATCTGCTCGGAGCCACTTACGCGGCCCAGCAAGTGCTCCGGGCGGCGGGGTTCGCGCGTGGCTTGGAGTGGGAGCGCCCCCGTTGGCTGCCAGCTGCAGCCAGCTGCTCAGTGGTGCATCACCAGCTCGCTGTTCCTCGATCGCCACCCATCGTAACCGACACATAAACTGAAGGTGGCTATCGTGGACATCTCAATCAACAAGCCACCAAGAATGACAATACAGCTAGCAACCAATGATGGCCACCACAACCCCATTTCATACAGGAAAACGTGGTAAGCGCCTCGATCTCCTCCATGTTGACTTGAACCGTTAACCAGAGACGCGGTGCCCATCGCCGCCACCTGTATCCCCTTTCTCCATACACACCCAAAAGCCAGAGACTGCGAATTCCTGCCTGTAAACTGCGACGCCCATCGCCATCCACTCGATCGCCTGTCGCCTGTCTGATGTGCAGGTTGCAGAGGTGCTGTACTCTGACGCCCATACCCCTCATGACCACCCACGCCGGGCACACCACGCCGTGCAAGTGCTCTGCAGCTGCGCATTGATGGGTACGCAGCGCGTGCGGGAGATGCCGCGTGTGTGACTGATGCCAATAGTGATTCAGATAAGCGCCCGGCGCTTGCGCGTCAATGCCGTTGTTCTCGCGCGAGGGATCTGCTGTCTGATATTGCGTCGACGCGGGAATGCTGTACGTGGAGTGTAAGTTATCTTTTCCGTCTCGGAGAGGCTTGGGTCCATGTCAATCTGGCGCAGTGCAGGCGGTACGAATGAGGAAGTGCTGTGCTTGCGCCTTCGATGGATCTGTTTGTTTATGGGGACTCTTCATTTTGTGAGTGTACCAGCGCTCTACCACTGCAGATATATCTGCGCGGGCAAGACGCGCTGCGGTTCTCCTGTCGTTTCAGAAGAACAGCTTGACACTGATGTCCTCTCTCTGGCCTTCTTTTTCATGAATAGAAGCTCCTGCCGACCCAGTGACTCGGGCCTTCTCTAGCGGGCCATTGGACAGGGCTCGGAAGGACATATTTAGACGCACCGCGCGACTCTCACCTCCGTCATCCTGTCCTCTCTGACGACCGGCTGTCCGCTGTCGCCGCTTCTCAGTGGTATCGCGTTTTTCCGTATAATTCTCGTATAATTCTTAATGACCAAACATAACCGGCCGACAGGGCAGAACGCCATTCCCTCGCGCGACACTCTCACCGACATATCTGGGTAGGACACGCCTCACCCACTTCGGCTTTCCTGTCCTTCAAAAAGTATACCCCGCCCCGGTGTTGTGGCCGCCTGTGTACTTCCTTGACCTTTATTCCATGGTGGAGTGCAAGATTTCTTGCAGATTTCATGGGCGCGATATTGCGCGGTCAACTTCGAGTTCGTTCTGGCCGTCCACTAGTGACACAGCCCTCCTGAAGGCCCCCTTATTCCTTTGTGGTGGTTACATTGGTGGACTTACCGAAGAAATTATGGGCTTACTACAACTTACGGAGACGGTCTGTGGGGAAATTTCTCCTCCTACCTGGCTAACGGAAACAACTGAATGACCTCTATAACTAACGTTTTCGATCAGAGTGCATCCTCGCTGTGTCACTCTTCGACTTTTCGTGCGAGCATCGGGTAAATGTGAAGTTGGGCTACTACATCATCAATGGCGTTACCGGGACCTGCCTACGACAGATTTTCCTGTTTCCTTGAAAGCACCTATGGTGCCCGGCCTACGTGTTTCCAAGGGACTCAGACCACTCTAAATGTCGTCTTCGACCAGAACATTTTCTCGCGGTGTCTCTCGTCCGCTTTTGGGCTATTCATTTCTCTTGTTTCATCCAATGCACCTGTGATGCCCGTCCTCTGTATCGCCGGGAGTCTCGTTTTCTCCTCAAACAATCTGCTTTGCCCCTGTTATCCCTACTCGTCGAAATTCCAGGGATTTTCCTGATTTCACCTCTCACCCGTATCAACATGCAAACCCCTCTAAATGTCTGCCTGTGCCCCTTCTCGCCTCGACCCGCTGATAAAACGCATAGGCGGGTATTTACTACAGACGGGAAAACCGAACTACACTAGCATTCTATACTCCTGGCCTGCCCTGCCGGTAGATGCTGGACGTGCATGAGGGTATTCCGGAGTCCGAATTCAGCTGAAGCGCCTTTCCGGAGGCTTTGGGCTCCGGTCGATCGTCCTGGCCGACGCGGGGCTCCATACCCCTTCTATTTGGTTCGTGAAAGTTCTACTGACTCGACGGGCGTGAATCGTGTGCGGATGTGCGCAGAGTCGACAAATTTCGCCCTCGTGGTCATCATTGTGCTACTGAATGTACGACATATAAAGCTTGCGTTCCTTTGTCTACTCTCCTCTCTTCCAGAATGAGTTGAACCAACGACCATGTCTGAAGAACTCCTCCGCCTGCCACACCCGAACGCATAACCCACGAACTCATAGGGTACCGGGAACAAACGACCATCGTAGACGCTGCTTTCTATCATATGCTATATACATTTTGGAAATATTCTCCTCAACAGTATGTGTTCAACATCCCATAGTCAGAACTGCACTTATTCAACTTCATGGCAGAGATGTCGATCCAGTGGCTTACGGAAGGAAAAACAAATGGACTACATTAAATGAAGCACAACAAGCTGATGTCGTCAAGCAATCTCAGGTTATAGCTGTAGGGTCATTAAATGAGATTCTGCTGGCCGACTCGATCGAAAAGTGGAAGATAGACGAAATGACCCATATGTTGAAGGTCGATGCCAATATTTTTTGCAGGAGAACCGCTTATCCTTACAACGGTTCAGGGCGCTTTCCAGCTAGTTCTCTCGCGTCCTTCCCATCGCGAACCTAGTAACCGGGGCCGAAATTGTTTGCTAGGACGTCAACCAAGGGAATCCTCAATTTCGAACGTCCCTTGTGCAGCCAGCCGCGAGGACTCGGTTCAGGGACGGCGTTCGTTTCGAAGATGAGCTTGACCGCGCGCGTGATGAAGTAAAGGATCGCCTAATCCATGTGGAGTACAGTCAAAAAAAATGGCTGAAGTGTAAGCCTAATATTTCAATCATATCTGAGCATGTCGTGACCATTACCACCTTATGATGCTCACTTGGTAGACAAACGAAAACGGGAAGAAATGGACCTATTTGGAAAATACGATGTCCTGCGTGAGGTTGAGTTGCAAATTCGCACATCCTGGAAAATCGAGTTCTCCGTTAGTAACCCAACAGAAAACTGACAAGTCACGCCCGATAGTACGTTGGGTCTCTGGGATTGCGACCTCGACTACCCCTCGTAAGGATTGTAATACCCTTCTGTGTAAGGCTGTTCGTAACAGTCAGTCCCGGAAACAATCGTACAAATATCCTGGTGTAATTGTTTCATTATGAAGCTCAAGAAAACGAGTCTCGGATTTAAACCAATACATACCACTGCAGTGCTTTGTCTGGCTGGTCTTCCCTGTCTGAACATGGCGCGTTCCTGTGTCGACGCTCCTCGAGTTTTTGTCTTACAATCTATCTAGACGAACGGACTGAGCGCTAAGTATGAAGCGGACGACTGGAACGCGTGGTCTGGGCGCTGGGTAATAAGCGTCGCACGTCATTCTCAGCTGCAACTATTTTGAGAGAAGTCGAAGTATGTAATTATAATTTATACCATCAAAAACACGCCCCGAAGCGAGCGTCCACCACGGCTCTTCTCACCGTCGTCTATTAATGAGCTCCGACTAAGTCTTCTCCCTATCCGGAACCCCAAGGGTGGCTCTCTAGCCCCGGCCAGAGACAGTTCATGGGAGTCTCAACCCCACACCCTATACGTAGGGTATTCAAGGCCGCTTCGTGGCGGTTGATGGCCTGTGCGCAAATGCACATATGCGGCGCGTGCACATGGTCGCGCCATACGTGAGGCGCAGAGTTGCACTGGCGCAGAGTTCGCTCGCGATCCATTCCTCCGCATGCGAGGACGGCGGACGGTGGGCGGTGACCGGCGTGCGACATGCGTGCCGTGCGGAGCTCCGTCGCCTGTACTAGGCGCGCGGTGAATGTTTCGTTAGCGCGCGTGCGCGGCCGCGCTGCGCCTTCCATTAAACAATTAATGATCTACGAACGGGCACAGGTACACCCCGGGATCGCGATCGTCGTCTCCTTATCACGCCGTGAATCATGCTCCGTCCGCCAGCCGGTGCGCTTAGGAGACGCACGCTGCCACTGGACGCTGCCTCAGGCTGCTTGCGATCGCGTACTAAGCGCTACTAAGCGCGGTAATACACACGCTATTCAGTGATTAAGTGGCCGCTATTCTCACTTGCCAATCTTGTACATCCTTATATGCGCCTGGCTACTTTTATGTGACTGCGCCGACCCGGCATCCTTGGTCTCTAAGACTATTGGAAATCTGGTGTGCCACAATATCTGGGCGTACCGCCGAGATCCTTTTGGAATGCATAGACGGGCCGGGTCTTCCGGGCGTGCTATCGTCCGCGCAGCGCGCGTTCTATGCCCAGAGCGATACACATACTCTAGACACCAACCCGGGGCGTGGAGAACCCTAGTGGAGAGGCGAAGTGCGACATGCCACAAAAATCACACATAGGCGCCGATAATTCTGCGGCGCCCAGTCCGTCCCAGAGCCGCCGATCGCGTGCGGGGATTGAGGGACACAGCGCAGGACATAGTGCACGATTCGGACGCGGCGCTCGCGCATGAACAGGTCTCCCGCGTGCACAGCGGGCAGGATGCGGCGAGCCCTACGATAAGCTATTTTATGGCAGCGCTGCGGCTTCGCGTGTCAATGAAATAAATACTGTTTGGAGAAGTCTGCCAAGGTCAATGCTTTCTAGTACTGTACTGTACTATGTTTACTATCGCGTTTATATGGGTTTAAGTACTATCGTAATTTACCTAACCTGTCTGTGGAGAGTACCCCCACGGCCGTGGGCATCATGTGCCCATACGATCAGATCTAGCCCAGCATAAACGACACACAACGCGCATGCCCCGTAAGTCACGGCGTGGCCACGGGAGACGATGACGGCGCCTGATGATTTATGCGGGTGCAATGGTGAGAACGGTGTCGCTATTGCGCCGCCATTCAAAAGCGTCGTGATGGAGGTAATACATCTCCGACAGTCTCCAACAGATCGTGATGTACAAGTATTAACCAAAGTTAGGAGCTCCTTCGCCCCCGGGCTGCAACATCGGCCGTGATAGCCATTCATGCCCGCAAAGGTTGCGAGTATGTAGGGGCCTGAAGTAACATCGAAGATGGAGAGAGCATCCTGGAGCACCATCCGCAGCGCGAGCGTAGCTCCCGAAATGCAAGGCTACGCGCGGTGCACCACGGGACCGCACTCGCCGCGCTCTTACAGGCTCTTACTTATATTAACCATTTTGGCGGTAATAATAGCGCGGCCCGGCGCTTCAATAGGAAGTCGATCCACTAAATGTCCTCACAGTGGCCTTCCCTTGCCAGAGGCTGAGAAAAAGGTGCGAAACGAGGCTCCCCGCGCCGGCCCAGGGTGCCAGAAGCGGCGTTCAGAGCAGAAGCACCACCAAAGAAGCACCCACATACAAACACACTCAAGTCCCTTGTAGCCTTTCTAGGCCATCTCGAACCCCGGTTATAATTAGCTTTAAACTTCCTTATCAGGCTTCCGATACAGAGCGCGCCCATGACCAGCTCAGCACACACGGCCAAGGCGCAAAGGGTTGTAAGTCGTTAAATTTGTGACCGACATGGTGTAGCGTGCGTGCGTAAATAAACATGATGTGAAAATACAAGTAAAGTACAACTTGGGAGGAGAAGAGGGGGGCGCGATAGTAATAGCGAGCAAGGGCGGAACACTCTACTTAAGACTAAAAATGATGCTTAAGAATAAAAAGAGGCGTCCACGGCGCCCAGACAGACCATACCGCTACGCCGAGTGGGCAGGGATGTCACGGACCGATGATAAACCAGGAGGACCAGAAAAAATGGGAGGGGAAGAGCTTAAGCCTTCTCCTGATGCTCGTGGAACGAGCCTGACAGCTTCTCGTCCTTCTCACTCGCAGCGAGATCGCGCGCGGCGGCGGCGGCGGCGATCTGCTGGGCGACCTCCTCGCCGTCAAACAGAGCGGCGGTCTCCTCGAGTGTACGGTTCTTGGTCTCAATGACGACTGTGGGGAAAATATATAAGCAGGAGTTCGGAGGAGGCATGGGGAATTATACACACAGAAGTACACGAAGACGCCTTCAAAGGCAATCCAGACGACGTACACAATGTAGTACTTCCAGTGGAGCGCATCTGCGGAAGAGAATATCAGTGCTGAGCATAAAAATATTGGCATGGGACGCACCGAGGGCAACGGGGTTGACGTATTGATTGAAGATGAGGGATAGCGAGATAGCAAAGTTGAACACGGTGAAGCCCTTAGCGCGGATCTGGTATGGAAGAATCTCGACGGTATATGACACGATGAGGGGAGTGAACGCGAGATCGTAGGCGGCGTAGTAGAGGAAGATAAATGCGATGACAGAGTGTGCTGCAGCCTTGTTGCCGGTCTGCGCGTACACCGCAGAGCATGCTGTCTGGAGCGTGAAGAAAGTGAACATGCCCATGCATGAGGTCAAGAACAGCACGCGGCGGCCAGCCTTGTCGCAGAGTGACGAGGCGAGCAGTGCCCAGGCCAAGTTCCAGATTTGCAGAATTCCGTTGATGAGCAATTGGATGGTCGGGTCTGTGATGCCGATGGTGTCGAACACTTTGTTGAGGTAATACGAGACGAGACCGTTACCGGACCACTGCGAGAAAAAGGCGAGCGCGATGATGATGCGCATGCGGCGGCGGTTGCCTACGGTCGCAAAGAGGGTCTTCCAGCCAACGGTAGCGGCAACCTGGCGATCGAGGTCGATGGCAGCCTTGATTTCCTCGAACTCGTATTGCACGAGCGCGTCGTTCTCGTCGCCGTCAGCATGGTAGTAGGCCAGGGTCTTGAGCGCTTGCGTGTGACGGCCCTTGCTGATCAACCAACGAGGCGACTCGGGGCAGAACCAAATGAGGCAGACTTGCAGAACGGAGGGGAGGGCCTGGATAGCGGATGGAAGGCGCCATGCCCATGTGCTCTGAATCTTGAACGAGCCGAAGGTGGCCCACGCGGCACTGTTAATATTTTAGAACGCGACAAAAATGGCGTAGTGGTTTAAAAATAGCTCACATAATAGCACCTGAGTACCAAAGCGAGTTGTAGGTGGAGGTTAGGGGAGCGCGGTAGGTGGGGTAGGATATCTCAGTAACGAGTAGGGGAGCGGCACCCGCGGCGAACGTGAGGCCGAAGCCAATAAGGAAACTATGAACTTATGAGCAAAGACTACGTTTGTTTGACACTACAACTTACCGAGCACCGATGAACATGCCGACAGACTGGGAAGCGGTCTGCACGGCGGTGGCAATACACATGATGACCGCACCGATGAAGATGGTTGGACGACGGCCAAGCCCGTCTGCCAAGTATGGGGACATGGGGTAGGCGGCAAGAGCGCCGATATTCTGCGGCTAATTAAATTTTGCGGGGAACAGGGGGCGGAGACGACATACTTGGATGGCATTGAGGAGCCCAAGCTTGGAACCGTGTGGATGTCCGAAATAATCTTCCCACTGTCCGAGAGACTGCAGACCATTCATCATGCTTCCATCGTACCCATTGGTGGACGACGTGATGAGCCTAGACGGAACTTGTCAAAACCAATAAACATATTTTGGAGAGGGGCCACGTACAATAGCAAAATCCAGAAGTTGAGGTAGATAATTCTACGAAAGTGTGAGCAAATGCGAAGCTATAAAATGCAGCGACGAACCTCTTGTTGTTGTACCACTTCCTGTTAGGATCGATGAGGTGCCCGTATGCGGCGGTGACACCGGTGGTTGCAGCAGCTCCTGCACCCATTGTGTGTGAATTGGCAGGTTTGTGAAATGGGGAGCAGATGGACAACCAGGAGAAGCAGGACCGTATTTATAACGCGGCGGCGCACCCATCTGACCTGTTTTTCCAGAGGTACGCCGTTCTGCGACCATTGCATTCGCTAAAGCCACCGCGTGCTTGTCTCCCACGCCAGTTGATCTCATCACGACAGCGAGCCCCTCTGGGCATCCCCACAGTCGCATAAATTTCTCCGTCAATTGCAAATTCCTCGAAGTTTCCCCAGAGGCGGGGCGGGGACATGCGGGGACTCATGTGGGGATGCGTGGATCTCGCGTCATTCTGCATCGGGTGCGACCCTGCCCATTCACCCACATTCAAAAAATTCCAAGTCCACCGACAATCCCCCGTCTATACCAGCATTTGCGAGCCCAATTTCACATAGTCTGGGCACCGGAAACACCGTCAAGCATTCATGGAAATTGTGCGGAGCCATCCAGGCCCGCTTAGGGCGGCCGGGACTCAACTACACGCGATAGACGCCCGTTGGAGCGCGCACCGATCGCACTGTCTGTGTCAGACCTAACAATACATATGCCTGGGACGCAAAAAATATGCCTGGGGAAACAAACGCAAGATAGAATCAATCCAGAAGCTGGCTAGTCAGTTTTAAATTCGACATTGCATTTTTTCTGTCACGGGAGGAATAGTAGGATAAAAAAGTTCGATCGCGAAGAACTCGGCGCGAAGCCGCGCCAAACCCATATATACCCAGAGCTAGTAGAAGCGTTTCAGTAATTATGTGCAGGTCCCGTCCAGACTCCGCGGACCTGCCGCCCCGGACAGATCAAATCGATCCTACATTGTATTAGGTCCACAGTACATTTCGTTGCTGCAAGAATAGCCTGAGAAGCTTTGGCCTGCTCTGACCAAGCTCTGAGATCTGACTTCCCAAAGCCCGGGAGGCCCGCATCACATCCATAATTGCACTACGCAGAACACCTCGAGCAGGTGGTGCCTCTCCGCTTCGAACACTAACAATCTAAACACTTTCAGTACATTCCCACCTTGCGCAGGAATAGAATCATACGCAATAACCAAACCAAAATTACATCTGTAGACGTGGAGCACTCTGAGCGGGTTATGACACCCATCCTCGAATACGGCCATATAAAGAACTACATTTACTACTTATATTACATTTCGACTACGGCAAGAATAGCGCTTAGTACCCTTTACCAAATTGAAGCGCCCTCGAGGCCGAGACTCGTTTAGAAGCGGAACACCTAAGAATTTAGTTGCTAATAGTCTGACCTCCAAAAAAAACCCCACGTATAATTGTCAGAATACAATTCGATCGAGGTAAGAATAGAAGCTCCAGCCGAAGCAAACCCACGCCCTCCCACGCCTACCTCTTTGGAAGCAGAATATTCGAAGTACTATATCACTTGGTCCACCCTTACCTCCAACAATTAACATACATATGTTTGCTATAATACATTTCCACTGGGTAAAAATAACCTTCAACGCGCGTATTAACGCGCGGAAACTCAATGTGCGCTTATCTAGAACCGCTTTAGCAGCTCGCGCGCGGACTGCGACACCCCTTCGAGCGACCCGCGTGGCGCAGCATCCCCGCCTACATCCGGCGCGCCCTCTACGGGTGGCACGAGCCCGCTCCCGCCCTCCGCCTTTTTCTTCCGCCCAAACGACATCCCCCAGCTGCTGGCGAGCCCCGAAAGAGCGACTGTCGTCGCCAACGACGGCCGCGCTACCGACGGCGCCGCCCCAGCGGCTAGCGGGCTCGTGCGCGGCGCCTGCTGCGACGTCGTGCGCAGTCGCCGTGGGGAAACCATACTCGCCATCGCGTCGGTGATCGACTCCTCCGGCGATGGCGTCGTCGGCGACATCACGAACGGGCTGCCCTCGGGCGACAAAGGCGGCGGCGGGCTACCCGCCGCTTGCTTCGCGTCCGTAAGCGCCGTCGTCGGCGCGGCCTTGCTCTGCGCGCCGAGCACGGGTAAGCGCCCACCAGAGAAGCGCGATGTCGTCGATAGCCGCGATGCGCGCGACCCGGGGCGCAGCGGCGAGGCCGGGGCAGGGGGGAATCCCGTGGTAACGCTGGTGTTCGGACTTGAGGCGACGGCGGGCTGCGCCAAGGGCACTGGGACAACTGATGTCGGTGCCGGAGGGGAGGGGGAGGTCACAGCAGTAGCTACGGGGGGTGAAGCGCTCGGCGTCTCCGCACGGGGCGGCGCAAACTCTGGGCTATCACGTGGGACGAGGACGGGGCCCTCCGCCTGCGCGAGCAGGCGGGAGAGCGAGCTCGACGGGCGCGCACCGGGAGAGCTGTTGGCGCGGCCGCGCGTAGGGAAGAGGCGCGAGTTTGGCGGATGCGTGACCTCGAATGTGTCCTCCACCTCCGCGTCAGGCGGCACCGGCGGAAGGGCAGACGGGCTCGGGCCCGCGGACGCGGTAGGGAACGCTTCCTTGCCCTCCGCGTCGGTTGGCTTTTTGCCCGAGAGCCGCCGCTTGTTACTGTGGCTGGGCTGCGTCCAGTCTTCAACCTCTAGCATGTAGTATTTGACGCCGTCGCCAAGCCCGTACGGGTTGCTCGATGCGTCCTACCGGGTGCGCAGCAAATTAACCGTGGAGTAACGTCTCCTTAACGTCGAGGTACGCACCTGGTGGTCTACGACACGTTCTGCAATGGACGTTATCCGCGCCACAATCCACTCTCGTGTCTTCAATTGCTCAGCCAGGTGACCGGTCGCCTGTAGAAAATAATGCGGGAATGACACTGTAACCCCACAAAAAGGAAAGGCACGTCAGGACAATCCTCGGATCTGCAATACCAATCTGGCCAGAGGTGGCCGGATCTGGAGCTGGGGAGCACGCACCGTTGAAAGCCGCCCAAGGCTTGCTGGCCGAATTACGCGTGGGCAAGAACAGCGCGAGGTCCCCCTTCGCAAAGTTTCGGAACGAGATCTTGCCCTTTGCGCGCTCGCGGTACTCCTTACACTGCTTCTGCCACTTGCGGATCGTCGTCCCCGTCTTCGCGACCGCTTCGAGGAAGTGGTCGTGGTCGAACGCACGCAGTAACTCAAGAGCAGCCGCCGGGTCTGCAGGGTCGATCGGTGACGGCTCGTCGTGCGGCGGGATTACCCCATGCGCGAACGCGCTCAACGAGAACCGCGACTCCGCGAGCCCCCCGGCCCCGCCGGCGCTGTGCCGCGCAGCATTCGGGTGCGCACTCATCGCTTGCGCGGCGTGCAAAGCGCGTACATGCGAGTTGCGGAAGCTGATTGCGACGTCGAGGATCTGCGCGACGAGGTGACTGCTCTCCTGCATGCGCTGCTCGAAATCGTGCTGCGATGCGCGCCCCGCCTTGAGGTCATCACGCAGCAGGCGCTCGACGTGGCGCGCCTCGCGTAGCTCGTGCTCGACGCGCTGCAGTTCCTCGCGCAGTCCGACCGCGTCTGCGTGCGCGACTTCGAGCTCGCCGCGCACCTCCTTTAGCTCGCGTTCCTGGTGCTCGCGCACCGCCTGCAGCTCCGAGAACTGTCTGTCGAGTACCGCGCGGTCGCCGTCTGCCTCTGCGATGTGGTCCCGGATGATGCGGTCGTGCTCGGAGACCTGGGCGCGGAGTAGCCGATCCTTCTCTAAGCTCGCCTCGCGCAGCGCCTGCACAACGTCCTCGCTCTCCGCACGGGCGGCACGTATTTGCGCCTCGAGATCCTCGCCCCGTGCGCGAGCTTCTTCGAGGTGCCGCAGTGTCGCCGCCTGGTCGCTGAGCAGAAGGTGCACCTTGTCCGCGTTGCGCTGCTCGAGCGCTTTTACCTCCCCGAGGTCTACCTCGACCTGAGCGAGTTGCTGGCGCAGCCGCTCGGCCTCCCGCGTCTGCTCTGTTGCGTCTGCGAGCGCACGCGCGATCTCGCTGCGCTGCTTCGCAATGTCGGCGGTAAGTTCCGTGTTGCGCTCTTCCAGTATCCGCCGGGCGACGCCCTCACTCTCCATTTGCGCGCGGACCTGGTGCAGCTCGCGCTCCAGGCGCCCTGATCGCTCCTCCTCGTCGGTAAGAGACGCGCCCGACTCTGCAGACGCAGATTTCAGACGGTGAATCTCTGCCTGTAGGGCAGATCTCTCTTCCTGGAAGGCCCGCTCTTGCTGCGATTTGGCGTCCTGTGTGGCGTGTAGCTCTTCTGCCAGTTCCTGGATCGCCCTGTCTTCTGCTTCTGTCGCTGCAGATAACGTGACGATGAGCCCTTCCAACTTCATAAATATACGTAGCCGGACGTACAGCGTCGCCTAGACTGTGACAATCGAGATTGTGAAAGCACTAAAATCCCGGAGTCCAGACGTCATTATCACATGATAGAAAGGGCAAAATTAATGCCGGAAGGAGTACTTGCAAGTACGTTCCGCGATCTTGTCAAATGCCATTTCGAGACCGTCCATCTTGTTAATTTGTTTTTCCAGGGTAGTACGACATTCCCGGACGGCTCTTAGTGCCATTGTCGCGTTGTTAGCGAGAGCAGACGTCTCCAGGTCTTCCAGTAAGCGCATGAGGTCTGGAAAGCGACGGTGTTATTTATATAGTGCCAGATGTATTCACGAAGATCAAAGATCCCTTACCATCGACGTCAGATCGTTCGAGCGAATACGCTGACTCCAAGCCACCTGACGGCGAAAAGTCAATCGCTGGGACAGGATCATCCATCCCTCTAGTCTCGAAAGGAAGTAGTCCATGAATTTCTCCCCGATATACTTGCCGCCGCTTCCGCTCATTGGCACTATACGTATTCAATTAATGCCGAGTTGTCTCCTGGATGAATCTTGAGGACTTACGAGGCTTTGGCCATGACCTCTAGAATACTCTGAGCTCGTTGATAGAAAAAGGTTGCTAGATACCGCGATCCCCATCAGCTTATAACTTTCACGACGGTGATAGACAGGACGCACAAAACTCTTTCCTCCGCACGATTTCGATGATCGTGGCCCCATAAGCATAGAGCATGTTGTGCAACCGTTGAATATGCGGGAAGCTCGTTTTAGCTCGAAAACTAGTCGCCAGCACGGAAAGGGCAGGCGGTAAGTGCACCATTTCATTGTTTAATGAACTAATTTGTCGAAGAATAGTCAAGCATTGGTGCGTATATAGGTTCTATGCTGTAGTCGTTAGAGAGAAACATCTTAGACAGCAGGGGAGAGAAGTACCTTCTTGTCAGTAATTTGTTGGAGTTCTAACCGATGAGCATTGTCGCATTGTTTGAGATCTGCCACGAAATCACAATTATCAAGACTTGTCATTTACACCCAGATAAGAAACCGTGCCTTGTAAAAGGTTATCGTTGTCGGCAGCTGGGTCTACCAAAGCGTCAAAAGGGATTGTGCATGACAAATTGAAACGCGTCACTTACTTTCCAACTGTGCAGCGACTTCAACCGTCCTATCGAGCAAGTCCTGCGACCTCCGCGAACACGTTTGTGCGTCTTCAAAAAGGCTGCGTCCAGCTATTCAGCTATCACCGGCACAATGGCGGAACAGACGTGAACACGCACTTTGCACTCGCTATCGTCGATCGCACATTATCTGCGCCGTGCTTGAGTCTCCTGACAGCTTCATCCACCTGGCTAAAGCGCAGCTGCAGCTCGTCTATAGCAACACGGGCTCAGCGTCGGCCGGTGAATGCGACAACTCCAACAACTCACCGTGCGTCTTCGCACACGTGTCTGCGACCTGCTTCATCTTCGGCCGCGACACGTAATCAGCGAGAACGCGATGCGGCTCACCGCCCTCGACGGCCATGCGCACCGCGGCGGAGCAGAACTCGACGTGCACACTGACGCGCGTGATCAGCTCGAGGTCCGCGTCGAGGCCGTCAAGCAGCGAGGCCTGCTTCTCGAGGTCGCGCCGGCCGTTCGCGGCGAGCCCGTCGAACGTCTCGGAGATGGCGAGGATGTGGAAGTCGAGGCTACCCGAGGCGATCTGCAGGGCCTGGTGCTGCAACGCGAGCGATTGAAGCAAGTGTTGCGTGTGTTCGTGGTGTAGCTGCGCTGTGCGGGTGTACGCGGCGCCGATTTGGACGTGTCGTATAGGCGGGGTCGTCGACGCTGCATCTGTAATTTCCGTCAGGCAAGTCCTATCGCTGTATTTTGCGAATAAACGCACCTTCGATCGTCGGCTGCAGGCGCGGCTCGACGTGCAGTTGCCGCAGCACCACGTCGACATCGTAATCAAGATAATGTTTATTAAAGACGAATAAAAACTGTGAGTCATCAGCAACAGTAGGCGGCGCTTAAGTACATGGGACGATATACGCACCTGGTCCTGCCCACTCCCTAGATCCCGTATATTGCCACTCGTTATTCGTCGCCCATCCGGTAAATAAGCTATAGCGGCGTCCTCGTCGACGCCAATTTCTTGATGCAGGAAAAGTTCGAGGCTTCCGATGCTGGGGGGCAATTTAGGCCAGCCACGCATCAGACACATTGTAGACTCACCCCTCGATGTCACGCACAGACGCGTTGACCTGTTCGCAGTGAGCAATGAAGTTGAGAATTGCCGTAACGTTTGCCTCACATGAAACACCTGGCCGTCCTCCGCCCGACAAATAGTAATCATAGGAATGCGAAACCTAATGGCCCAGCCTGTGCGCTTAGGTTGGGTAGAGTCTGGACTGGGTGGATTATAGTAAGCAGCGTGTTTGAGGTATCCTTCGATGTCCTTGAAGTTGATGTACTCTCCCTTCAGGATTTTGTTTAAAGCATTGAGCAAAGCAAAGAGAAAACTGATGGTCAGAATGTCGTGAAGAGGGATAATGAGTTGATAATGAATGCCTTTGGTAGTAACCCGGGCGAGTTCATCGTAAGCTATTGCAACCGCGCCCAGCTCAAATATGGTAATTTCCTGCGCAGAGCACGGGGAAAAACAGACATGATTTGTCATAATCTCCCATTATGGCCAATTGTGTCTTACAGCTATTGACCTGAGCCACAGCAACTCTCAAATGTGCACCTCTACGGTAGTAAGTATGAAATAAGATACTGAGTAAAAGATGAGAAAAATCCATGTACCCTCTTCTTCCAGCCACATGTACGCCGCATATATAGACATCAACGTCAACATAAACTAGTGCTGCAGCAACGATATTTATGGGTTTGGCGCTGAGAAGTTCAGCGTCTTACGGAAACACGTATCAGGATGGCATTACATTTATTATATATATATATCGATTGAATATTGATGGTGGTATTGACTATATTAACTGCGCGGCTGGTGAAAAATCAGCTAGCATCAAGCCCGTCCAGAAATAGCAGACATACCGACAAACACCAGCCTGCACTCCTTCCACTCATCGCAAAAAATGTGGACAAAAGTCTCCCTCGCGTCCTCACTCACCACGACCCGCTTATCCTGAGTGATCGCCTCCACCTTCTTCCGCAAATTCGCGGCCGCCTCCGTGACCGCCTCCCGCGCGCCACCATATACCACAATTTCCAGGCGTTGCAGCGTCGCCGTCCGTGCCACACAACCCACTTGCTCCGCCGCGTAGCGCGCCGTGATGCCCACATGCTCATACAGCCGGCGTACGACGCGCATCGCCGGCCAGCACACCGTGTCGCGCACTTCGTCGTCGCGCATGTACGTCGCTGCGCTTGTGAACACGCGCAGCCGCGGCCGGCGCGCGAGCGTCTGCGGGCGGAAGGGCCCGTGCACCGGGCCGAGGCTGAGGCATTCAAGCGACGCAGGTACGGCGTGCTCGAGCAAGTGCCACTTGTTCTGGTCGAGGCCGACGAGGGTAAGGTGCGTCAGCGCTGTGCTCAGCCACAGGATGCGGGATACGACGGTAATCGGCCAGTCTGTGGACCCGTGCAGGAGATCGCCCCAATCGTTGTGTGTCCTGCCGATGTATATATTTTGGATGAGGGCGAAGCGGGCCTCCATAGGGTCGCCAGGTATGTCATGGCTGGAGAGGAACTTCGACAGTTGGGCGGACCTCGTAAACGTAATAGAATGGTACAGGATGGGAAGCAGCCACGAGTGGACCGTCTTGCATACCACAAGTAAGGGCGATATCGCTGATTGGTCAAGACAAGCTAGAATGAACACTTCGAACGAGATTTGGGTGCTTGTTAGGATGGAGACTACAAGAAACACACCCTTTGGAAAGTGCGATCAGCATTATACCAGGGCAGATAAAAAAGACTAACTTGGTTGATTATCTCCAACGGTAGTGCTAGCGTCGACTCGAGGTGAGAGACACTGTTATCTGACATGTAGAAAGTCAGAAGTCAAGATTGGATCATTAGAAGCGGAAATTAGAATGAAGAAACGGAACGATAACATGTCGGGTTCATCACGAGATGTAGGGTTTATAGTCAAGTGATCGATGAACGCACGTCGCGAACGTTAGCTCGAACTAAAATTCAGCCCCTCATCGTCGTTTCCCTTTCACCATTCCATAGTTTTCACAGGCTATCTTTTCCGGATACGCCTTCCATAGAAAATCGATGTTGAAGGTTTTCGTGCTGACGGTGCGCCATTTCGCATTTCGCCGTTAAGGACTGCTAGTGATATATTCATTATGGAAACAAAGCAAGGAATCAACAGCGCTAAGACCCTTCTGCAACTTCCAGCTTCTGCTTCGACAGCGCTTTCATCCTGCGCATGTAGCTGCAACAAAGATACAGACACCGTGTAAGCGCACCGGCGGGAGTGGAAACGGCGGAAACTCACTCGTCGTATTGGCACCTGTCGAGCGCGTGTTGGTTAGCACGTCTAGGCAGTTACAGATTCAACGACTGACTGTTCATATACATGGCGATCGTGGTCGCACTCCCAGGACTTGTACATGTTCTTCTTCCGGCAAAGGTTCAGAGGGATGAGCAGACTGTTCCCGAGTGCGGCGTGTTCACAGCAAGAGGTGTTCAACGTCATGAAGGGACGCGTCCCGCAAGATTTCAAACAATTCGAAATGAAACAGTTATAACATAGGTGACAAGACAAGCGGTTCAAGGGCACAAGCGGCAACAATTTATGGGATTTACGCAAATGAGCGACTGGTACAACGAATTTCAATGTATAGAAACGTACGCAGAACACCCATCTCTCCAGCCTAGTGGTACCCTGTGCGCCTTGAGTTCTTCCTGGGACGCTGTGGTTGACGACGACATAGTTCTACGTTTTCTTGTAACAGGTTGAGAACGAGTTAATTGGCTGAACTCGGGATCAAGAAATTAGCCCCGGGAGACAACGGCGTTGAAACCAAACAACGCGATCGCCGTCGCCACAACGCTACACACTTGAACGTACTTAAGTTCGCTCTTTCATCTTGTTAAACGCTGAATCATCAAAGGAATTGTTCTGAAGCAATCCTGAACGTTCAAGGACGTTTCCAATACCGCTCCCCCCTGTTTTCTTCGCGAAAACCAACAAATTTTACGAGACCCCCCCACTCGCCCGCAACTAAATTGCCACCAAAATGGAAAAACAACAAAAGGCATACATGGTTTTTACAAAATGCTGGGACGACCTCGATCAACTTCAACACAGATCATATCATGCAGCTGTTCCCACCATGGAGCCCCTGGAATGACGACTGCGGACTGCCATTGATTGACACTGGGCTTTACGAATCTGCTTGGGAAGATTCCTGACTCTGTTTCTGGGGCGCTGAGGAAACGACTATCGATGAAAGGACAGGAAAATGAACGGATATCCAAACCGGCGTGTGGAAATCATTGCACAGTGAGTCGACTTCCTCGGTCAAGCTCATATTTTCTGACGCAAACGCCAGGTATCTGTGCAATTTCCAGGCAGACAGGATATGTAAGAGGCATATTTCTACGGGAAAATGAAGATATGAGTTGTTTGGCAACTTCGGACGTGATTAAGAACCGCGTCAGACAAACGCAAGAACTTGGCCAGCTGAAATGGTTTCGGGCACTGGGCTCATCTTGACAGAGAAGTCGGCGGAGATCAGCCGGATAGCGGAATGGTATGTGAAGGCCGTTCCTTATAGAGTGATTTTTTGCAAAAGGCGTCTATTCCCGTTATTGGCAACAGATATTGAAAAGTCAACGCTACTGCAAATATGAAATTGTGGCAGGCACTTCGTCGAGCCACGTAGCCCTCGGTTCGTCTGATAAAGGTACTGCGATCTATTCACCAATGGATGAAATTCTTCTAATGCGCGTACAACAGGTACTAGTACATTTACTCATGCGAAAAAACGGGTATCAAACGATGATGATACTCTCAATAGAATAGAAATGACTTGTCCGACGTTTTAGAACCACGACCGCACCTCAGTCAAGCTTCAATGAAAAGGTCGCCTGACGCCTTTGCGATCTACGTAAAAATAGGACCAGCCAGAATGACTGCGAGCGAGGAATGTCGCCTGTCTATGCAATCCTATCACGTCGCATTCATTTTGCCTGAACTGTATCTCCAACTCCTCGGCCAACCCTCGATCAAACGGACATTAGGAGCCAAACAGGAATCTGAATAGGCATGTTGAAAGACATTACTCTGTAAGTAAACATCTTCCATCAACGTCTATATTTTCCGACCCGTACGCCAGGTACCTTTACATTTATAATACAGATAGAATTTGGCCATGTAATAGCGTGGATGCCAAAATCGAAAATGAGAGCATATCGAAAAGAGAAAGTCGAACATAGAAGCATAAGGAAGCCATGGCCCAAACACCCAACATGCGCGAATCGAAGAACGAAAGGGAGAAGACAAAAATACAGATGTTGGACGTCACAACACGAAACAGATTGCAAGAAAAAAAGTCAACACAGCCACTTTCAACGAACCTCCTGCGCTGGTAGGCTAGCCCGATATCCAGTCGCGCGTCGAGCGCAGCTGCGGGCCGAATGTTCGTCCTGCAAAGTGGACAGGGTTGCCTATGTTCGTAGGCGGGCGTGCGTGGTGTGGGTGCTGGGGATAGCGGCTGTACTCGTTCCAATGCATCATCGGAACCTGCGGCGGGCTCACAGGGTGCATCCTTGCCGCCGCTGCCGCCGAGTTGGCAACGGTGTTATTGTTGGCCTTTTGCGACGGGGGTGGGGGCATAGCGTGTGGGGGCGCCTTCGCGTTCAACCATGACCCAGAAGACCGCGGAAAAAAACGCAGGGCGCCGAAGAGTCCAGACCCGCCATTTTGTTGCTTGGATTTGTTCAGCTTGCTCGTGCTCGAGCCCCGGTGGGCCTGCTGCTGGATGTCAATCGGTCTCGACGTGCCTATACGCGGTCCCTTTTTTGGCTGGTCGTACGCCGACGGCCAAGCAAAGTTTGGCGAGGTGGGTGGGAATTGCTCGCTCGTGTCGTCTGAGTACTCCGCGACGGAGTAAACGGATGTATTTGGGGACGAATATCGCTTCTGCGTCCGGTACCCGTCTCTATAAGCCGCGTCTGACCGGGAGAACGGGAACGGCTTGGATTCGACCATCGGCGTGGCCAAGAAGACCGACGATGCGAACCGGTTATCGTCTGTCTCGGTCGTCGAGGTATTGTTGAACGACGGATACATCGGCGACTCCGCTTCGTAGTACCGTTCGTGGTCGTGTCCCTGCGCCCTCTCGAAAGTGCGGTCTGGGAACTCCACGCTGTTGGGCGTAGCTGGCGACGAGGAGTCGGATGTGTAGGTCGACCGACCTGATGTCTCGTACGGTGTACGTGCTCCTTCGTCATAAACGTCCATGCCATCGTGGAAATCATACTCGCTCTGCACAGGATCCCATGATGCATCTTCCATCGTCTCGTCCGTTTCTGGCGCCTGGCTTGCATACTCTGAAGGCATCTCCGACATGGAGAAGACGCAGTAAGGCTCTACGTTCTCCGGGATACCGGGCACCGCGCGCTTCTGTTCGGGTGTGTTCTGTGGTTGGTGATGCTGTTGATGCTGATGCTGCTGTTGCTGTTGTGTAGGACCATTTCCCAGATCCAGGCCGGCTTCCCATGGACAGCGGGCGAGGCTGCCTTCGAAGATGACGCTGTCAGAGTAAAAGTTCTTGACGTTGATGACGTAGTCTCGTAACTTGTCAAGGGGCATTCGTTTTTTCCAGTCTATATGGAGGACCTGTACGAGAATCCTGTTGAATTCGTCCGAGATAGGGAGGACGCCTGGAAGAAACTGAAGTGGATCACGGTGGTATGCCTTGTATGTTGCGTCTTCCATCACAGCAGACTTCCATGGATTGCGGCCGGTGACGAGATTGAGGAGAATGATTCCTAGAGACCAGATGTCGTTGTGCATGGGTGAGTAATGCGATGGATTTTCGGAGTCTCCTGCCTGACATTCTAAAGGATATTTAGCGGGTGCGACTTTCGACAAGATTCTTAGACGAACCTGGACTCATGTGATACACGCTGCCTGTCCGGAATTCTTTGCTGAACTTGTCGGTCGTGGCCAGCCCAAAATCGGTGATGGCAACCCTCAGACCCCGATCGAAGCAGAGGACGTTCTCGGGCTTGAGGTCTCGGTGGTATATGCCTAGTGAATGGCAGTACCGCACAGCATCGAGCAGCTGTAAGAAGACATGCTTAATGACATGGTTGTCACCCAGGTAGCGCGTCTTGTGCAGAATTTGTGTGAACAGGTCTTCGTCTGGCGCATAATCCATGATGATATATGTGTAGTTGAGGTCCTCGACAACGCGGTGGAGGGTGACGACGGAGGGGTGGGCGGAAGCGATCTGGTGCAGCGTAATTTCACGCATATGAAGCTGTCTGCGGCTTGATGACTGGTTGTGCCCGCTGCTCAGGCATTTCACCGCGTACGACCGCTTCGACCCGGAGAACGTCTCGACAGCACGGTACACGACTCCATAGCCGCCCACACCGAGGACTGCAACGAGCTCGAGGCTGCCTCCATCGATGAGCGTTCCCAGAGGTGGGTGGGTGGGATTGGAGGACGCCAGGGTGGGCCTTTTAGACATCGTCGGCTGGGAGGAAGAGGTAAGTCACCTTTGGAGCGAGGTATAAAAAGTAGCACCTCACCCGTTACACAGGGTTACAGATCCAGCCAAGAAGAAGTAAAGCCGAAGTGGCAGAAGCTATTCGTATCATACCTGGTGAGCACGCGCTGACCATGAGGTCGTGAAACACACCCACCTATAAACACGCAGGATCTGCTGACAAGGCTTTGATACCTAGCGTTCTGTCTTGAGTTTCTGGAAGCGGCAGGTAGGTGGTAGAAGAAGAGAACGGGACGGCTAACTCTAAACGCACTGGAGTAACGTTTTTCGTCCTTAGTGTTTATCATGGTGACACCATCCTCCCCTATGTCGAGGGCAGATATGGCCCAGGTCGGACATATGAACTACGCACAATTCAGTTCCGTGCTTGGGATGAATGGCTCTAGGGTTTCGGATGGCCACGTTTCTTGTCTCCGAAGGCAAGGTCGTTGGAGGGTCTTAGACATTTTGCCTGATTGAGGTCTCGCGGATGTATGTTCCCTTAACTCGATGCTGTGGGCTTGCGTCGTTCCACGCCGACACTCTCACCATCGGTAAGCCCTATGCGCGGCCTGAGAATATGGAATGCAGGAAGAATATATATCGAAGGCTTTTCTGCACCGGATCACAGTCGATCTTACTCGTATTCAGCTATTCGGCGCACTGCACAGTGCTGGCGTCCGCCAGTGATCGATCGGTGCTGCCCAATCGACGTCAGATACGTACAGGCCTCGATGCAAAGCAGTGTATGGAGTCGCGCAGTCACTGTCAGGCGGGACACACGACGAATCTTAGGCAGCTCGAACTCCTTGCTTTATCCATGAAACTTGTCTGATGAGGCTCTCCAACATGGATTCGTAAATGCATCGAAAGGTCTGGTGCAGTTGTACATGGATGACCTCTCATATCATACCCTGTGAAATCGCACAGTTTATAGGCGCAGATCACAGTACGAGGATACGATCGATATGGATTTATTTTGGAGTTACTAGTACATCGATAAGTTAATAGGAGTGTGTACTTGGTCGACGATCAGTGTGACCCAGTATAGTTCTTCTCGTCTAGGCCGCGTAAAATGCAGTGAAGTCCTACGTGTTTGCGCTAAATTGGACAATCCAGTACATTAAACATGGGGACGGCGACCCTGAATCGGTCCGAGTCAGTAGTACTGACTCCCAGTGCAGTACCTAGAATCGGTCAACGGATACTTACATCACAATGAAAGTAGTAACTGCGCTGCAGGATGGAAGGGCGGTGTCGAACTCTAAAATGTAAGTGGGCAGTAAAGTACCGTCACAGTAAATAGAGGCACATATGGCATCGGCGGTTCCTAGAACTACGGAAAGGAATTGCTTTCGGGAAGTAATTAGTTGAAAGTTGGTTGAAAGAGAATAATTTTCTAAGTTGATTTCATTGATTAATGTCATCGAGCTCAAATTGTGATATATGCAAAGTCCATGATGCCTCGCGTCTGCAGTACACTATCTACCCGGTCTACAGTATCTAATATCACCTTGCATCACATAAAATCATCCTACGGCCAACGAGGAAGCGCCCGCGTGTCGCCCGGCCCGGACTAGTCCCGCCTCTCATTTAGTCCGAGTCCACCATCTCAATCGCCACACACCAAAATATTCGCCCCCATGGAGCCTCTCCGGAACGGGCGCCATGTTTCGGGCGCTTGCAGCACACAAATCTCACGGGCTGCCCATCCCAGTACCGCATCAGGTCGAACGATAGCCCACCAGGCAGCTGCAGCGCGAGCGCCGGTGCAAAGTTGATGAACCCATAACAGAAATCCGTCGTGACGACGTCGAACTGGCCAAGCAAGACATCCGAGCGGTGCGCCTGTGTGGAAAAGTGTGCTCGGCGCTGCGATGCACTCGTTGGGTCGAGACGACGCAGCTCCTTTGCGTGTATGTGCCGCGTGGATGTCACAGCACCGTCGGCAGGCTGCTCTCTGGATGACGACCGTTTTCGCCGGTGGACTTTGCGCATAGCCTGCTTGATGCGCAGCGAGCTGGCCCCGCTGATCTTACTCGCGGCGGAACCGGACGAACTGGAAGACGAGCTGTGTGACGCGGACGAGCAGTGTGATGCGGATGATGTGGCCGAGCCCGCGGAGTGCGATGAGAGTGCAGATGGGGGCCGGTGGAGCGCGGTAGTAGGTTGTGCTGATAACAGTGACATATTGGATGAGCTGCGACTACCGCTGCCAATTGGACGCCCATCGTCATCGAGATCGACAAGCGCGAGATGCAGCTGTTTGATGTCGTCTTTTATTGAATGTGCTGGGGGGAATTCTGGAAGGTCTATTTCTGCAGCGTTTACGAGATGTGGTTCCAGGCGAGTATGTGCAAAGTTCGGCATGGTAGCGATTAGCGGCGACAGCGCCCAGGGCTTCGTGGATGATGTAAGGTCATGGTCAAGGGTTGGGTCGATGTAACTATCCAGCCGTCAGAGATGTCGGTGTCGAGACGAGAGAGAGAGAGAGAAAACGCACTGCATAAATTTGAGAATTGCGCTGGTACCCCATGGCAGCTTTAGTGGACGATCGAACGTATTTCCAAACAGTATGTCATCTGCCGACTGTGGTACCAAGAACCGACCTAATATAGCGTCAGTATCTAGCCTGGAACATAGAAATGCCTCACGGAGGCCGTCAACATTTAGAATGCCACACACCTTGCACCTGTATACTCCATGTAATCCCTGCTTTGTCCTCTCTATTGAAGTATTCTGACTCGCGCACGCAACCGTTCTCGTCTGTCACCCCCTTGATGTAGGCAGCGATTTTGCCTTCGAATAAAGGCGAGGAGAGGGTGTGGGAAACGCCAGTGTTCACGAGTGAAGTTATGGGCACCATAGTCTCGGGCGAGGTGCCAGCCAAAACGCGGAGACGGGGTGCCATGGTCCAGGAAGATGTTGGAGATTGGTGCAATGGGCAAACGATAGTGGAGACGAGAAAGGGACTGGTCACTATAGAGGATATGAATTGTTGCTTGGCGTTGTATATGGTTAAATTCGGAATCCCGTAGGGCTTCCTCGGCGCGCTGCTTCGCGTGCAAAATGACGTTGTGATGAGAAGTGGTGCGAATCGTGCGAGGATGAATACACGACCAGTCAAGCGCAGTACGGGATCTCCTATCCTGTCTCAGACGCCTGGACAAAATGGGAGTGTGGGCTGATTCACCCGCTGGTAATTGGGCAGTGTCAGATCATGGTCTCTATACAGCAAGATATGTACACGCACGAGAAGATTTCTAGGCTCCCTCTCGTTACTGCGGCGGCGTTTCCTAAAATACTACGTAAATGAACTGCGCTCTATTTTTAGCCTCGCACCGCCTAGGTGCGTCTTGAAGGCAACTTGAAGTTTTGAAATGATCAATCGCAGAGGAATGAGATGGAAATTTCTTGTATCAAACAAATTTAGAGCCTCACTAGCCTGCCGAAGGTTCGCTTGTTCTTGCTGTGAAGTTGCCTGGACCTATTGCAGTATGAAAGTAATGGTGCAACGAGAAAAGGGAGCGTGGTTTGCCTCATCGTCGGTGGTGCCACTTAGAAGACAAAAAAGAACTAGCTGCGCATAAGGTGATTAGTGTCACGCTGGCCGGGTACTTGCCGGGTACATCCATGTGTGCATGTGATTTCGCGCGTTAGATATTATATTTCCTTAATGGGATGAGCGCTAAAGTGCGTGAAGCATCATGCAGGAGCTCTGAAGTTTAATACTTAGGCAAATAGTGAGGATCGACTTCTATATCGCTATCTGCATGTTCAACCCCTCGCCTATCAAACGCGATATGCTATGTCACTGAGCTGTCATTACTATTTATTTAACACAAGAAATTCAAGAGTTAGGGGATGTGGACTGCATAGCCGATACTAGAATATGTTCTACTGGCTCTGCCTTTTATCCGGACCAGACAACCTATTTCGAGAAATTAGAAAAGAGCGGCAGCTATGATCATGGAAATACCCACAGGGCCTGGTTGGACGTAGGAGGTGGGTACCGCTAAAAATGGGAAATTGGGAATAAAGTCGGTCAATCCGTCGATAGGTTTATGTCTTGGTCAAAGGCTTACGGTAGTAGATGTTAAGCATAATTCCGGGCTCCTAGGGGAGAAACATGACATGAAAAAATGCTTGCTAAAGTAGATCGTTAATATTCTTACTGTTCCGGTGTAGACTCCTGGGATAGACACGAGAGGACCCGGGGTTCCATTTCCGCCGCCGGTGACATTGACTTGCCCACAGCTGATGTAGAATTGAGCTGAATCAAGGCGCGGATTAATGCCTTCGAACAATCTAGAGCAATATTAATAGCTTACCGCCTCCAAAGGTCGATGCCGCGTGCAGGGCAATCTGCTCAATACGGACGAGGTATTGGCCGGAAGGAATAGACTTGGGGATATTGAAGCTGTAAGACAGAGCGTCTAAAATCTTCTCAGTCTCAGCGTTATTTATAGCGACGAATTTTATTCACTTTGTGCGGGGAAAGTTATGCTTGATCCGCCATTGGTGACCGCGGAGATCTGGTAAACCTAACGCAGCCGTGTCAGAGCGCGCATTAAATCCCTGGAGCAGACGCACCTTGAACCAGACAGCGC
This sequence comes from Hypholoma sublateritium FD-334 SS-4, assembly GCA_000827495.1. NCBI lineage: Eukaryota > Fungi > Basidiomycota > Agaricomycetes > Agaricales > Strophariaceae > Hypholoma > Hypholoma sublateritium. Next base: position 9,976 of record KN817640.1, on the reverse strand, counting down.
CGCTTCCGTCCCATGTGGCTGCATTACCATTAGGCGCTTTCGCCATGTACACATTGACGACCTAAAATTGCTGAATAAATTCTTTACAGTTACTGTCACTTGTTTGGCACATACACCAGGGTGGTACACGGCACCGTTTGCCTGGAAGCCGATTGATGAGCCGGCTGCGACGGTGGCCGTCAGAGCCGGGGCGTTGATAGCAGTGTTATAGCATCTGAAATCGGCGCTAGTGACATCGGTTACCTGGATGAATATTTAGATAGAAAGCATGGGCCATGAAGAGTAAATTATTTTCAGTGGGAACGTACGGGAGCATTGCTCTCGAAGTTGTTGGTTTGCCTGACATCGGCCCAAGCAGGAGTCACTGCGCCGTTTACAATGAGAGAGGGAAAGGTATCTGAAACCGCATTCGTTATTCAAATTTAAATCTCAAATCAATAGCAAGGAAAGAAGACGTACAATGCGCTGATGCAAGCGCCGCGAAAGAGACCAACACAGCTGAGAGCAGCTTACTGGAGAACATCTTGGGGAATGGTAAAGAAACGGATCCTGTCTTCATAATGTCAACGCGCCGAGCTTTTTATAAGAATCGAAAGGGTCTTGACCTGTCTTGACATGGTAGTCGCGTGGTGAGTTATCGAGGCAACACAACCTATTAGCTAATTTGTCGAGCTTCTCTTCTCCCCGTGGGATATGTCATAGTATCAAGGTAGCAAATAGTGACATGTATCCGACACTGACTGCTCGTATGCGTCCATGCGTCCATTGAATTAAAGACTCGATCTTCGTGGTCATTCCAGCGGGATAGGAATATAATTGAGGATAATTATCGGGGTCGGTCTCTGACCAAAAGGCAGCGACTCGCGTCCCGAGGTAGAGATTTGATCCACAGCGGACAAAACTACGGGGTTTCGGGAACTTGACAATTGATCTTGATTAGATGTTCAATATTTCAATGCTGGACCTACAGTGTCGAATATGTGTTTATGGACATTTAGTCGCACACGCCCCTAATTCTGTTATTTTATCCGGCGTCCATTCAGTTTCCCACTTGTCCGCAATTCCTTGAACCGTTTAGAATATTACCAGAGATAGGATGCGATTATATGTGACCAACTACAACAAGCTTTTCGGGCTCTGCTAAAATAAGTGCTCAAATAAGCATCCACATGTTTCTATTCGTCCGTTTGTACACCAATTTTTTATTGAGCCAGTCGATAATAAGACGCTTCACATTGCCTTTCTAAAGACGGCCCGGATGACTTCTTAATTTTATATTGGAGTGATCCCATGCTGCCTTCGTTCTACTTAGCACCGTTCGAAGCGATCCGATGCCTAGGAATAAGAATCCGACATGTTTCCCTCAATCGTTTTACAGCAGGAAAGGCAATCGTGTAATGTACGAAAACTAGTGCCAAATATATACAGGGCACTGTGGTGGAGGAGACAAAGCTATATGAAGCCTAGCAGAGTTGATATGGGCGGCATTGGCCAATTCTATTCGCTATCACTTACTCACTTAATTTCCCGAGCTCGTCCCAATTGTTTTAATGATTTGAAAAAGTGTGGGCTTTGAAAGTCATCGAAAAGTTCCTACAGATAAATTATTTCCCAGTGCAGACTGACTGATGTTAGATAGCTCAGAAATTTGTGATTTTGACAGTGACTTAAGCACTGCTAGTACAAATGATTCTTATTACTTCAACGATCAAATCTTTCAGGGAGAGGTCAGAGACAATAGCATCAATTGCCCGCACCCTGACCGAGGTCGATGGCGATCAGGGACCGCTCACCCGGACCAGACAGCCTTACAAGTGAAGTCGGGTCAGAACCTGAGGGAAACGTGGACAACAGAAAACTACTCACGGGGCCTGGTTGGACGTAGGTGGCCGGGACCGCTAGAAGGTAGGATCATCGTCGGTCAATACGCGAAACGAAGCGCGGAATCCTGAAGATTAACTTACGGTAGTAGATGTTGATCAGGATTCCGGGTTCCTGCAGAGAATAAGCATTAGCATGACGCCATCAAGCGGTGTTGGATAGGCGTACATTTCCAGTGTACACGCCCGGGATGGAGACGAGAGGGCCTGGTGTTCCATTTCCGCCGCCGGTGACGTTGATTTGTCCGCAGCTGAGGTAGAATTGGGCTGCACCGACGCCGGATCAATACATGCTCCACTCAGCAGTGGCTTAAGTATATTAATAACTCACCACCTCCGAAGGTCGACGCCACGTGCAGGGCAATCTGCTCGATGCGGACGAGGTATTGGCCCGAAGGCAGAGCTTCAGGGAGAGTGAAGTTGTACCCCAGAGCGTCTGAAGATGCGGAGTCAGGCCACAAGTTCACGCAGAGGGCAGCCAAATTTACTTACTCAAAGCGGGGAACGAGATGCTTGACCCGCCGTCGGTGACCGCCGAGATCTCGAAGACCTATGCAAGCGGTATCGAATGTATTTAAGAGAGGAAGGTCATTTTGCATGAGATAGATACACGTACCTTGAACCAGACCGCACCGTCTCCGTCCCAGGTAGCGACATTACTGCTGGGGGCCTTCGCCATATACACATTGACGACCTAAATTCTACCTGTGAATTTAGTGTTTGACATTAGCAATTGGACACGCACACCGGGGTGGTAGACGGGGCCGTTAGCCATGAAGCCGATGGAGGAACCGGCAGCGACAGTGGCCGTCTGTGCTGGAAGGTTGAGGGCAGTGTTGTAGCATCTGAAATCGGCGCTGGTGACGTCGGTGACCTGTCGATATCAACAGCGGAATCAGTATAACATTTGTAGAAAATATTAAGCATATGAGAACGTACGGGGGCGTTGCTGTCGTAGTTATCGGTCTGCCTCACGTCAAGCCAATCAGCAGTCGTAACTCCATTGGCGACGAGGTTGGGGAAGGTGTCTAATATAAAGTTATACGGATGTAAGTGTTCATCTCGACGTCAGAGACGAGGACGTATACATACAGTGAGATGACACGAATGTCGCCAACGAAAGAAGCGTGACAGAGAGGCACTTGCTCGAGAACATCTTGAGGAAGGCGAGTTAGACTGGATCTTGCTTTCCAATGTCAACATGCCAGGTATTTTATAGTATCTGAAAAACCCTAGAAAATGCAATCGCGTGGCTGCAAATTGCTGAAGACGTTTGCTATTTTGCGTAGCCTATTTTTTGCGTGGCCTATTTTGAGCATCTTCTCTAAAGTCGTCTTCGTCGGCTAGGTCATAGCAGTTGTGTAGCCAATGGCACTCTCTTTCTGCTTTAGGTTCCAAAATCTTGACGGAAACGAGGACATGTGCCCGCGGTGTTGCAAACAGAAGCTACTCAGCTGTCTCGGCGAGTAGGCATAATAGGTTAATTCTCGGCCGCAGTCAGGTCCAGAAGGCAAGTTTGGCCTTCGTGATTCGTGCTTTGCAATACCGGACAAAGTGCGCGGGGTTATAGGTGGAGGTTCCAATCACAGGGAGCTCCGAAGTGGGTGGCGTCATCGATAGCGAAAGAGAGTTGAGGCTATATTTCGGAAATAATTATCCGGCCTCATGAGTTGACTAATTTACTAGGGAGAAGACACCTTTGAAGATAGCGTTTGGAAGCATTAAATCCAGAGATGTTTTGCTCAGCAACGTAGCGTATTTCTTCGGGCTGAAAAACAAGGCCAGCTAGAGAGGAACAATTCGATTGTCGGAGCCTGCAGGGTGCTCGTTGAGATGTCGGCAATATATTCCGTATAGATGTTAAATACTTAGAGTGGAGCGATTCCAAGATAAGAGAATGGCTGACAGATGCAAGAACACATTGCGGGTAATACACCTGGCTAACAAGGCGTCGTGGTCAAACATAGACGCAGTCATTGAGCACGTAAACAGTAATATTGCTGGAATCTCACTGGAAATCTTACTCCCCAAATCAGCACATGAAGAATAAGAACAACTTCGATTCAAGCCGCCCAAAGCACATGGTTCAGTCGAAACAATGACGGACGCATACTGGCGTATGCCGCCATTCCATGTTACCAGCTGGTCGGCGCTCGCTTCATAAGTCGGAAGCCGTTTGACATTTCGCCGTAGCAGAGCAGAGTCAACTCCATGAAGATCCGAGATAACGTTTATAATGAAGTAATAAGTGGGCGCCATCGATTGATTTCGAGCCTGAGGCCAAGGTGCCGAATGGTCAGCAGAAACAGAAACGACACTGTTGATAGGAGTTTGTGGACAGATTTCAAGGAATGGCGGATTTTGCGAGCTGTGGACCTGAAGACTGGCGTCTATATAGTCAGTAGACATGTAAAGGGGGCAAAAGAGGAAGAGAACTTTTAGAGTCCGTGTGGTTGGATTACTTAATTTCGTATATTCCCACAATAACGAATGTCTTGACTCAGTTAATCTTCCGTGCATCCATTCAGACACATTTTACAAAACAAATTTACGATTATTCCAATTTTCGACTAGGCGCCCTCTGGTGCCTACAGGTGAGATGGCCGAGCGGTCTAAGGCGCCAGACTAAGGATCAGAGCAATTATTGTTCATCATTGGCTATTCGAATATTCGAATTGTTATCTGGTCCTCCGGGGCGTGGGTTCGAATCCCACTCTCATCAAATATTTTGCTCTCTTTTTCATCAGCATGTAACTGGACGGTTCTCACGCTGCAAACTTCAAACTTCAAAGTAGTCTGTGAGCAAACGACAACTATCGAATTCGCTTCTTCCACAACGCCAAGCCGCTGTACAGTAGGTGGAGGCCCGTCTCATCATTTATGCCAATAACTTGCTGTATTGACCCCCTGCAGCAAAAATGACAACAGCGTCTACGGCCGCCACCAGCCTGAGCGTCGTGCATCGTGAACGCCGATGATCGTTTTGCTTCCCCGGCAGCATGACAAGATTGTCACTACGCTCAGAGTCGTTAGCATGGATATGTTCTTCGACGTCTACATCAACACGGACCTCGAGACGCGGATAACACGCTCGCTGAACTGTTGCGTAGAGCAGGGAAAGTTGGCACACCCAACAGCACGCACCGCGCACTCGACTTCTGGAATCACCTCGCATCTCGTGAACATCATTGGGGAATTCCGGGGTGATTGTCTGCGAACGCCCTGCTTGAGCGTGGCTGCGGAGCACATGTGTGTATAGGTGGTGCGTCTCATGTCAAACTGTTGTATTGCGACAAACTTACTCGTGCTTTTCCCCAAGTCTGTAGAACCCCTCGACTTGTTCTGGACGCGCTGAGCATCAATGGGTGCTGCAGAAATCGTCGAGAGATACACTACTTGTCCAGCAAGGTCTTGATGGTCGCACCGCTCACCGGCACCTCAAACCGCGCACTCGCTCAATCACGGTTCCGCCACTTACATTACCTCTATATTTTACCCCAACGCCGACAGAACTATCCTAGCCTACCTCCTTCGATTTGACATGCCACCGGATATTTTGGATGTCAACGTTGGCAATCAAACTCTAAGTACGGCTCCCCTCTCTGGAGTCATACTCGTTTTGGACCTCATATTCGGCATGGTTCTTCCTCTACTACAATGCATGCATTTTTGGATTGGCTGATAGAGAACTTGTGTAAGCGCCTTACTTCTCGCATCGCTGAACCTCTGTAATTGTTGTTATTATTGAGTCGACCTATTACAGGCCAATGACTTCTCAGAGCCGACTTGGAAACTCGCGCGGGGGATGCTTCGATATCAGGTCAACGCACTCAGGAGTCAGGATATACTTAAGTTCGGTTTATAAGCTGGTGTGCTGATTCCCAAGACCCATCATCGTCCGCAGAATGTACTTCGTCTTCGCCTTGCTCGCCCTCGCCCTCGCTCTGACGGCCTTATGGTATCGACGAAAGGAAAACGCAGCGTCTTCGATGCCTCCTGGGCCCCCGCCACTTCCAGTGATCGGCAATCTCTTTGACATACCTAGGAAAGCAGAAGCTCTGGCGTATAGTCGTCTGGCAGACAAGTATGGTATGTACGTCCGGTCCCTATTTCACTTTACATGGCTTGACCTTGGCATGATAGGCAATATGGTATATATGTCCGTGTTGGGCAAGAATATCTACCTAGTCAGCTCCGTCCATATTCTCAACGATCTCTTCAACAAGCGGTCCGCGAATTACTCTGATAGGCCTTATTCAACTATGCTGCACAAATTGTAAGCCGATATACCACCCCTCCAAGTGGTACGTCTTGATCATTATTGTTTATAGGATGGACTTGGAGTGGATCTTTGCTTTCCGGTCATATGGTGCGACATTTTGGCTAGAAACCGAGGCCATATTAACCTGTAAAGAAAAGGAAATGTTTGGAGGGAACAGCGCAAATTATTTCATTCTCAGTTCCAAGAAACCGTCGCCTCCGACTATATGACGCTTCAGGTTAATTCCGCGCGGGATCTTGCGCGGGCAATCCTCGCCTCGCCAGAAGATTTAATTGAACACCTTCACACGTTGGTCTTCTTTTCAATCAAAGAAAGAGCTCGCATGATCGTCTAACTTATTTTATGCCAGGCACGCAGCCAGCGTCCTCATGGGCATGACATACGGCTTGAAAATGACACCTCAGACCTCTGAGGTAGTACGAATGGCAGATGAAGTGGCGATGGCGTCGACGAAAGTGGCAGTTCCGGGGTCGTATCTTGTCAGTGCTCCTGTCATTCATCCCTACATATCCGTGAACTGAACTTTTGGTCAATTTTTTTGAAATCTTAGGTCGAATTTCTGCCTATTAGTGAAGTCATCCTTCTAATTATGTTCTGATATATGGTTCTCATCTATTTCCAGTGCAATATATTCCAGAGTGGCTCATTCCCGGTGGTGGTTTCCGTAAAGACGCTAGGGAATGCAAAGAGAAGGCAGCAATGGCTAGGGACGTCCCCTTTGAAGCAGTAGTCAACGATATCGTAAGATCTGTATTTAAGCACCATTCGCCAGATATCAATGTAAATAACTTTTAAACAGGCAAAAGGAATTGCAAAGCCGTCTTTTACAAGCAAAGCTTTGGCTAGAGATTCGCGGGTCGACCAACAACTAATCAAATCGTGCGCGGGAGTGGCCTACTTAGGTATGTTCAGCTTCCGCCTACTACCTGTGTTTTCGTCTAATCTCGAATTGTGAAGCGGGAAACGAAGCGGTTCGTTTAATATTGTTGATGGGTTTTATTTTACCTACGTGCGTTGCAGATCATGGTTGCCTTACAAACATTTGTCCTTGCTATGGTGGCTCATCCAGACGTATTAACTCGAGCGCAAAGAGAGGCCGACAGTGTTATGTGCCAGGATCGTCTTCCTACCTTTGATGACCGGGATTCACTACCTTATATCAATGGGATAGTCCACGAAGTTTTACGGTATCGTTTTCAAGTTTCTTCTTGATATCCAATCTATAATTCAACTTCATTTCTAGGTGGAATCCCCCTGCGCCGTTTGGTTGGAATATATTCTCAAATGCTCACAATAATTAGAACTCACAATATTCTTTGCAGCAATACCACATATGTCAGTAAATGACGACGAATACCAAGGCTACCACATACCTGCAAAATCAATAATCGTCGGAAATCTCTGGTAGGCCCGGTCCTTTATGCCGGCTTCGTCGATGACTGTCTTCTCTTAGGAAAATCCTCCACGACCCGGAGGTATTCCCAGAACCGATGCGCTTTATTCCCGAGCGATTCATTCGCGGTGACCAAGACCACAACTTGGAAGCCATCATGGAAAGCTTCATGGCAGTCTACGGCCTAGGTCGCAGGACTTGTCCAGGCCGCTTCGTTGCTTTTCAACAGCTATTCATCACGATCGCGACGATCATTAGCTTGTTCGACATCACAGCTGGGGTGGACGAGAACGGGAAGCCCAACAAGGTGGAGCCGGACTTTACTTTCGGCCTTGTGTGGTCAGTCCAAGTCCCTCCAGTCTTGCGATGACTGAGAACGCCGGACTGATGTGTTCAAATTGCAGCCAGCCTCTCCCATTCAAGTTCAAGATCTCGCCCCGTGGGGCCTTCGTTCGGCGCATGCTTGAATTCGCAAGCAATGATTGATCATTGACACCGTCCTCTTGGAAGGTCCAGGGTATTATTGATTGTAGCTACGAGGTCGGGCTGGGATATGGGCGCGAGTCAGTATTTCTGTGTGTGTAGAATAGGCAATTGAGCAAGAAATACTTATTAACAGACCTGCAAGAGGCCACAAGGAGGCGTTCATTCGCGTACGACCATTGCACTGATGGCGAATTCTAATGCTTGCTTGCAACTGTTTCCAGCGACGTTGAGGCAGTGCGGCAAGAAAGATTGAGATGTTCGAGCGATCGGGAAGGATCGTCCGCACAGACCTGGTGTATAATCTATACTGTACCGTGACATATTTACTCGACTGTCGCGGTCTTATTTCCACCCTCCGGGCCGCCGCGCGCTCTTCCTCAACCGCGTTCATCAGTGTAAAATGGAAAAATGGATAATCACCAATAATGCCTTATAAAGTCTCCGAAATACATGGAATTTTCTATCATAGGAATCATATGAAAATATCCTTACAACAACGGATATAAGGGGATTGTAGCGCCATCCCAATTTCCGTAATTGTCGTAATGTTGCTACCCTTCCGTTGTACCGGGATACTTTTGAAGAAAAGCTATAATGAAATCGCAGTTTCTTATGAGTCGTTCTCAACATGGTTGCTCAACGTCAGCCCAGGCAGCCGCTTATAATTTGCGCGACAATCTCAGATGGTATTACCTTTGGAAGAAACATTACGGTCGAATTGTACTACTACCGCACGTCATTTCGAACACGGTCCCTCGGCGTCGGATTTCTGCGTACTTATGATGAATATGAAAGATTCAAACATAAGCATGATTTGAGGGTTGACACCAGTCAAATTGTAACTCCTATGCGTTGTTTTTGATATGGTGGCCCAACGTCAGCTTGCTGGGCGCTTACAACTTGCGCGACACTCCGGGAGAGTATAATCATTTGAAACAAGACTACGGYTAGCTTGTAGCTCTTGTACGTCATTTCAAATACAGTCGCTTAACTTCAGATTGCCAGGTGCTCATTKCTAAAATGAAAGAAACAAGTAAGAGGATAATCTAGGGAAACACTACAGTCAAGTTATACCTCTGACACGTTTACATCAACCCTGTCGCTCCGTATMAGCATGCTGGACGCTTATAAATCGAATAATACATTTGAAMTATAGTATTGTGCAAAGAAGGGATACGGTTAAATTGTACATCTTACACATTATTTTCGACACGGTCGCTCAATGTACACCTTCTCAGCGCTTATAACAAAAAAAAATAATCGAATAATAGTAGCATTCGAAGAACAGCCTACAGTTAAGTTATAAATACACAGCCGGTTATTGTCAGTCTGCTGGGCACTTACACCTTCAATAACGGGCTGTAGAATCACTTGAGGCAATGCTACCGCCAAATTGTAGTTTATGCACTTTCTTGCGCACACGCTCGCTCAATGTCAGCCAGCTGGGCGCTTATACCCTTCCATAACAGGTCCAAATAATCGCGGTCACTTGACAGTCCATGTACAGCCTACASTTTGCATGACAGTTTCAGGCTGTATTGACATTTGATGAAAATTAWTGCGTTCAGCAGGGTTCAGCACGGTAAGTTTTCAAAGATCATCAAAATATGTAATTATGTAATCGATATGTGGACSGTACGAAAGGTGGAATACTAGAAGATAGGTTTATTAAAGAGGTACACTTTCTTCACGAGCAGCCCTTTGAGCTAAAAGCTTGTTCCGAGACTTGCGGCTGTTGGTGGATGCACCATTATGGTGAGGAAAAATCTGTCTGTTGAAAATATCAGTCAAATCCAATATATGAGGCAAATTTGGGTGAGATTACATACGTGCTCCACCATTTGAGTAAATTCTGCGAGCGCCTTGTTGCTGCCTGTCCAGATGGGACCTCAAAAAAATCGACAACCAATGCATACAACGCGCGAAAATTAAACC